>CAXFZQ010000294.1:0-42017 GCA_964007375.1 Ophion obscuratus | reverse complement strand
GAGAGAGAGAGAGAGAGAGAGGAGAGAGAGAGAGAGAGAGAGAGAGAGAGAGAGAGAGAGAGGAGAGAGAGTGGAAAGAGGGGGGGGAAGAACCTTCTTCACTTACACCTGTGTGTGCTCCCTCCCTTCCGCCCTTCCCATGTAGGGTGATCGGTAGTGGCCAATGATTGGCCGATGCTCGACGCCAAGCTTGCCAACGTTGGCACTCGAGCTTGGCCCGATCATCGACCGAGGGTTGGATGATAAGAGCGGCCCGATATTCGCAATCAATATTGGCCCTAGAATGGCTTATGAGAATCGGCCGAGCATCGCGTAGGAGTTCATTCGAGGAATCGGCCAACAATAAGCCCCCTCAAGATTTGCCATCATTGGCACTCGTGCTTGACCCGATTATCGACCGAGTCTTGGCGGATAATTGTGACCCAATATAGATCACCAAAATTGATCCTGCACTGCCAAAAAAAAAATTAATTATTTTTGTATTGTAATTCGTCATTACCTGGTCTTTCGAAATGATTAGTACAAAGAAAATATTTCACCCATATGGGGCTTGAACCTTGAACTTCCCTACTCATAGCCAAACACATATGCTACCGAGTGCTTGTAACATTTGAATCGCAGATATGGCATAAGACATCAAATGGATTCTCATCATTATTTGTATCACATAAACTATATCAATTAGTTAATATCATTGTGATAATTAGAGAGTGTTATCGAATGACATGTTATAGAATTTTCAAACCTAACCTATATGTATAATTCCTCTCTCTCCACCTTCTCTACCCCCACAACCCGTTAATATGTGTGTTGCAATAAAGACAGACCATTACTTCATTAGTTCAAGTTTAATTTGAATAAATAAATATATTTAAAATGAATAATTCCAATAATAGAATGCAACAGGAAAAATTTGATTTCACGAAAAATCTAGTTAATTCAAGTAAAAAATAAATAAATAGACGCGGTTAGTTAATATTAATAGAATTTTTCTGTCAGTGTAGGATGGTTCATAAAATTTGGCAGAATATCGCGTATGAGCTCGTTCGAGAATCCGCCAAAAATGAGTGCATTGATTTGGTAGTATATTTGTTAAGAATACAATGGACTCGTAAAAAGTATTTATCTCGTCTCTCAATGACTTCAACGCGAAACAATGAATCGTCAATATACGAATTGCGGTTCGATCATGCGTTACTCGACCGAACATTTGCCTCGTATCCGCAAAAACATGATTGGCGAGTCTATACTTCGCCAAACATCGACCTCGTATCGATAAGCCAATGGTTAGAGAGCCTATATTTGGCCGAACATTGTCCTCGTATCGGCAAACCAATAATTAGCGAGTCTATACTTCGCCAAACATCGGCCTCATATCGATAAACCAATAATGAACAAGTCTATACTTGGGCGAACATTGGCCTCGTATTGGCAAACCAATGATTGGCCAGTCTATACTTCGCCAAACATCGGCCTCGTATCGACAAGCCAACGATTAGCGAGTCTACGTTTGGCCGCACATTGGCCGCGTATCGGCAAACCAATGATTGGCGCGTCTATACTTCGCCAAACATCGGCCTCGTATCGACAAGCCAATGATTAGCGAGTCTATATTTGGCCGAACATTGGCCTCGTATCAGCAAACCAATGTTGGCTAGTCAATACTCAGCCGAGCATGGGCGTACAATTGGTTAATCGATCATCGTCCCGCCAACATTGGTCCAAGTATTGGCCGTTACGGTTCGATTGGCGAAACCTACATGGGTATTTTTGCACTATTCCCCGATGAGCGCCGTTTGAGAATGATTGCCACGTTCAAATAAAAAATATGTAAGAAGTCACGAGAAAAAACTCCGTGTGTTGAAACATAACCTGCAAGCTTCGTGAGCGTGTACGTGTATGGTCATATTATGTCAAAGTGCATGACAATAAATATCAAATGATAACTACGGTGGATTTTCTGTGATGTGGTTCAAATCGATTGTCAAAAATACGTTTTTTTGAGCGATTTATACTTTTTAGCGATTCATTTATGTTCAGAGGATCATCACAGTAAAATTTTCAAAAAATCGACTTCTTTTTTGCATTATCCGATAGTATACACGGTTATAAACGTTCTGTCCAATTTATAGATCGAATCCGAATTATTTCGGTCGCTGCAGGCTTTCTTAGGAAAAGTGATTGGAGCGTGAGATCCGGCAGTCCGAAATTGAAAAGCGTTTTTCTCGGAATGGTGTTTTTCAAAATGGTGGCCACTCTCAAAGGAAGAGGTGTCAAGCTATCCGTTTGAAATTTTAATAAAATATTCTTCGCGCCATTCCTTATGTTGCTATGAAAGCTTTTTTTTAATCTTCCTATATTTTTTTTACGACAAACTGTCGAAAAAAGGATAAATTTGATACTTTTTGTCCAAAATGCCGCCATTCTTTTCGAATTTCACTTATAAAAAAACCTCCACAGGAACATAGCGGTTTCTTACAGATTAATAATCATTTTGACATTTTTGTTTCAGATAAAATTTACGGCCGCAATCCTGGCCATCATGGGACCCCTTTTTTCACGCAATTTTCCGCAAATAAAAACAATGTTAAACAATAAATAAAGAAATGAAAAAAATCATTTTGTATTCTTTATCGGTGCTCCAATTCGTAAAAAAAATTAGACCGATTAGCTGATCCTATCCACCTAAAAAAAATCACGAAAATCGGCTATTTTTCGGGCGGTCACACTGTGATGATCCCTCAAGAGTAGGGATGTTCCGATATCCACAAGGTATCGATACCTACTCACATAACTAGTACTTGGAAAAAATTTCGATTCTACTCATATGAGTACCTTCAAAGTATCGATTCCTACTCATATCGATACTTTTTACAATTTTTTATGGGACTATATGGGATAATGGGAGAAATATATTTGGGAACCACACATGTATTAATAAACAGTAAGTGGAAGTATTATGTGAATCATCTTTATTAATCGATGAAAATATTTAAGAGAATATCACAACGATAATATTATACATTCGATAAGCCTCGACCAATTGCGTTTGGTAATGGATGCCAATCGAGTAGCGCTATTGGTTAAAATTACCCAATGACACTAGAGTCGCCAGAGCCTGACCAACTACGGCGCCACCACGGCCGGTGGCGTAGGCTCGACACCTCGACCAGCATACAAATACTTCTCAATTCGATACAAGTACTTTTGGTTTCGATACCAAGCAAGTATCGGAAGAATGTATCGATACCGTAAGTACTTGGTATCGAAAGGAAAGTATCGATACTTTACTTATATTTACTAGTATCGGAACATCCCTACTCAAGAGTCCATCATTCTGTATGTATATCTATTTGTCGAGAAAATTCAACCTGCCGGTTGAATGTTCAATGTGATCCATTCAATGTGCAATGTGATTCATCAAGAATAGTATTGGATTCCGTTTGATAGTGTCGCAATCCTTTGCGATTCGAATTCGATTCGTGCATTGGAACGTAATGGGAAATCGCGAGTAGAATACAATGTACGAGCGTGACTTTTGGTATAGGGATCCAGCGCGATGATCCATTAGATGCCTATCTTGCGGTCACGGGAATCCAATTGTATCCCGACGACACAGTTTTTACACGGGTAGCGAATAATAATAATAATAATTGTCTCAAAATGACCTGACAGTTTATTTATTGCTGGTTTGTTCCAACCGTACAGGGTGTCTTCTCCTTTTCGCGACAAACGTGACGCGACTGGGATTTGAACCTCCGACCTCCCGATCGACTGACCAGCACGCTAACCACTAGACCAACGTACCAGGTACATTTTTATTTATCAGCAAGACGTATTATTTATCTGAGGAGTAAGGATATTTTCACTTCAATATAAAGTACAAACATGAAGGTTATGCGTGGAACACAATATCCGACAGATGGCCGCCTCGTCCCTGTTTGCAAACGTTTACTCTTTTGACGAAATGTTCAACAACATTTTGGTATAATTGCAGACTAATTTCATGAATGGTGCGACCAATTGCTCCCTTGAGCTCCGGAATGTTCTGTGAATCTGGCATACATTTTCGTTTCAGAATCGCACGTTCTTGATGCGATCTTGATGTGCGGACTTTTCGAACCATCTCTTCAAATTTTTCATAATTTTTGTATTACGACTTGGAATAAATTCATAGCGTTTTTTTAGGGGAAAAAAAATATTTATTTGTAATGAAAAAAAAAAAAAAAAAAATGAAAGTATTGCCCATCGGTTTCTATTACTTTTGACCATCTTTCGGGCAGGGTACGAATACCGTGTCGGAAGAACGCCTTGTTTTTACCCGGCTGGAAATTTAGTTATGGCGCTAATCACGCTCGGATCAGGTTGCCTGACTGCCGTTATATGGCGCTAGTATGGCAACCTGATCAGGGCGTGAACAAAAATGTAACGCCGTTCCTGATAACGGCGGGATCTGGCAGTCTGATTACGCCCGAATCTGGCAGCCTGATTGGGCCGCTATATCCTGGCGCCTTATGATGGCGTGTATACGGCTGCCTCATCGGATATATTATAGAGAATGTACAGAACGGATAGCGAAACTTTTTTTGTTGATTAAATATTTAACACCAAGTTACATCTGAACAATTTGACAACAAAACATATTTCTGAACATGGGGATGGGGATGGGGAGACATGGGGACATCTTCTTCGCTGCCATTAGAACCCTCTCCGCTGGCATGGAGATCTTCTTCGCTGGTGTTCGAATCCTCTCCGCTGACATTAGGATTTTGTTTGCTGGTAGCTTTATCAAGACTTTCCTGATCTTGAATTTTATCATTCGGGCTTCTTTCTGTAAATATTCAAATTTTTTGTAAACAAAACAACGTATATCATTCTCATTTTTTAAATTATATTTTATATTGATATCATTCTATTTTTTATTTTTTAAAATATTTTTTATATTTTTTTATTTTATTTTTATATTTTTTGAATAATATTTTTAATTGATACTATACCCAAGTGTATAAAAATTCATAAAGTTTGTAAAAGTTCAAAAAAGTAAGGTTATACATACCAGGTACTTGTACCGATGATCGGAACTCGTCAATTTTTTTCTCCGAACAACATCTCCTAACACGCAGCCGTGTCAAATACCGCTTCCTCGAACATTGAGCATTACTCCTTTTTAGATATCGTGAAAACTTTCAAGTTATAACCCAAACACGATGTATACAATGACACACGTGCAAGCATAGTTTTTAAAAGCAACACTAGCTCCACCACTTTAACGCTAGCCTGAGCACTGCCGTGCATGGGCCTCCTAATAGAGCCATATTAAGGGGTTACCCCCACTTGCGATTTTGCAAAAATCGATTTTTTTTATTGCATTTTTTTGAGGTATAAGTATCTGAGAATATGTCCTGAAAATTTCAAGTCGATCCGAACAAAATTGAATGAGATATGCGCGTTGAAAGAGAAGAATCCGTTGTGTAAACGACCGGAAATTGAAACTTTAAACGCGTTTTTCTCAAAATGGCATTTCTGAAGTCGGTGACCAAGATTACTCGAACACTAATGAACCGATCTTCTTGAAATTTTGCAGGCTTATTTAATACATAAAAATGTAGTCTTTAATCGTTCGATTTTTTTTTCGAAAAAAATGGCCGTTTTATAGCCAAAAAACGGCCGTTTTTTTCTCGTTAAAATCGAACCATTAATTTTGACTGTCCGCCATTTTGTGAAAAATGAATATTTTTTAAAATCCTTCGATTAAAGACTAGTTTATACTTATATTTGACTAAATCCATCCGCATTTTTTTTCAGATGATCCACTTTGCCGTAATGTTGGTCACCGCAAAACGGGTATATAAAAACATTATTTCATTGACGGCCATTTGCCACTAAACGATGTAATATTTTTCAATAAAAAAATTACTGAAAGTTCTTCAAGATGTGTTCTTTAAGATAGCATATTGATCGATTAAAAAAGTTTTGTAGTTTTCTTTAAAAAAATTCATGAAAAAGGCGTTTTTTTTGCGCTACAAGTGGGGGTAACGCGTTAAGTCACTGATACGTCACTGATTTTCACGTTTGCCATAAGTTTGCCTGATCTGTGGCTGCCTGTTCACGGCAGGCTCACGACCGAATCAAAATTCCTGTAATACGTATAGCCACACAGCTCCCTGATCACGGCCTGATCATAAATCTGGCTAGCCTGAACAAATTTCCAACCGGGTAGATGCAATCCACGAATCGACCCATTTTTGACAATCTTCGTAAAAAGTGAACTTCTGCTCAGACAGACTATGAGCCATCGAACGAAACAAATGGTTATCAGAAGGAGCGATATCTGGAGAATACGGCGGGTGTGGGTAGGACTTCCCATTTAAGTGTTTCCAGATATGTTTGTACTGGTTTTGCGAAGTGCGAACGAGCATTGTCGTGCAGCAAAATGACTTTGTCGTGTCTTTTGGAGTATTCCGGCCATTTTTCTTTCAATGCACGGCCCAAGCGCATCAATTGCATTCGGTAGCGATCCCCGGTTATGGTTTCATGCGGTTTCAGCAGTTCATAATAAATGCCAACCCTCTGATCCCACCAAATACAGAGCAGGAGCTTAGACCCATGGATATTTGGCTTTGCCACTGATGTTGATGGTTGGCCGGGCCAATGACCCATGACTTTCGGCGCTTCGGATTGTCGTAATGGATCCATTTTTCATCACCAGTGACAATTCGATGCAAAAAACATTTTCTTTTCTCCCGTTGAAGCAGCAGTTCACATGTCGAAAGACGCCTCTCAATGTCCCTTGGTTTCAATTCATATAGGACCCAATGTCCCTCCTTCTGGATTATGCCCAAAGTTTTAAGACGTTTTCCTACCGTTGATAAGTGAACTCCCAATAATATAGACCATTCTTGAAGTGTTTGAGATGAGTCTTCATCGAACAATGCCTCCAACTCGTTATCTTCAAATTTGTTCGGCTGGCCAGGTCGCGCCTTGTCATCCAAGTCGAAATCACCAGCTTCAAAACGTGCAAACCACTTCCGACACGCTTGCTCAGCTAGAGCATGTTCCCCATACACTTCCACTAAAATACGATGAGCTTCAGCAGCACTTTTGTTCATATTAAAGTAACGAAGTAAAACTCCCCGCAAAAACACTTTATTCAGCACAAATGTTGGCATAGTCAATAAATTATAAAGCGTTGTTATTCACGTTTCAAAAAAAGGTTATGTACAGCAAATGACATTCAATGATAGCTGTTTCACGATGAATACATTACTGTCGGTAACAACGAAAGACTGTATTACCTACGCCATCTCTTGTAAAAGGCTACGAATGATTTTCACCTTCTAATAGTAAATTTTCACAATTTCTATACATTGCTCGGTCGTGTAATTCTCCATGACTAAATCTCAATACTTCCTGATGCCAGTTGTCAAATATTAGTAGTACTCTATGTTCGCCACAAAAAATGGCGTACAATTAAAAATGTCAGATCATTCTGAGACACCCTTTAAACACACAATCAAACACACATAAAGTTGTATATGTACCAATCGTACGACATTGTCCCCCGTAATCTTATAAGTACGTATGTGCACATGTAAAAAGAACGCGATAAAACATTCGCGTTCTCGTTTTATACGTACACATAAACACACACACATTGTGTGCGTGCGTGCGTGCGTGCGTGCGCGCGCGCGTGTGTGTGTGTGTGTGTGTGCGTGCGCGTGTGTGTTACATTACGTTTACGTCTTCGAGTTGTCGCAAGAACGCGGAAAAATTGTCATGCGACACGCGATTCACCGACACGCGCGGAAAATTGGCCGCGACGAAACTTATCCATATGTTTCCCCGCGCCTCACCATCCCCGGCAGATCTTTGCGAGAAAAGAAACAACCGTCGATGATGAGAGCCAACAGCGAGCGCCGTCACGCGCTCGTTCACCTATATGGCCGAGACACTAAAAGACGTTGAGAGAAACGAACGGTTAACGCCAATTCAGTTTCTATCTCATTTCATTTCTTGTACGGAGAGCTACGATGAGAGCGGGGGGGGGGGCAGATATTCAGACATGAAAATTACGCAAATAATTTCCGAACATTGAGCAGTACTCGCTATTTGGGCCAACCTACAGCTCCCATAATACTTTCATTTAATTCATTGTTTTTATAATGTTAATTTTGTTGAATAATAATTTAATTATTTAATCCATAATTAAATTAATAATCGTAACATAGTAAGTTTTGGTTTTCAAAAATATCTTGCGTAATTTTAACATGTTTGAAAATTCATCGTGGATGCCAATATATCGGAGAAAGTCTTTAGTACGAATAAGATTGTTCTTCTTCAGGATAAATTAATCATATGTACCGCTCCATTTTGGCGCACACCGATGAAATTACGAGAAAAATCAAACTTCACCGGTAATATTACCACGAGCTACAGAATATCTCGTGAAATAAATAAGAGTTGGAAAAAAAGAGGGGAGGTGTAAATTTACCATACGTAGTAGGGAGAATATGGGTTCCTTGTGAATAAGGATCTCCGGTGGCGGCCGGGACCTACGACAAAGTAATCTTCTTCGAGGGATTCGGTAACATACGGTCGGCACGTGCGACACTCCTTTTGCCGCTAAAATAGCAACCCATTTCCTTCTACACACACTACATAGTCCAGTTAAAGAGGCGAAAACCCAGCACTTTTTACCGTAGAATATGAATTTTTCACTGGTTGATGGTTGAAGGTAGATGGTTGCGTACTGTAAGTAACCCCAATAAAATGTTGCCCCTCAACTCGCCCCAACCCTAAGGAATAGGGCTTGAAAACGTAAAAATCGCCGTATCTCGATAATTAATAGCCCGATCGAAAAATGTTCCAAACAAAAGTTGTTCGGAATAATAAAATACGTATAAAGTTATCGGACGTCCAATCCCCTATCTTTGAAAATAGCGGCATAAAAACGCGAGAGCACTACTGACCCAGACCCGAATTTTCAAATCGATTTTGTGCCGCTATTTTCAAAGATAGGGGGTTGGACGTCAGCCAACTTTATACGAATTTTATTATTCCAAACAACTTTTGTTTGAAACCTTTTTCGCTCGGGCTATTCATTATCGAGATACGGCGATTTTCAAGTTTTCAACCGCTATTTCTTAGGGTCGGCACGAGTTGAGGGGCAACATTTTATCGGGCTTACTTTCAGTATGCAACCATCTACCTTCAGTCAAAAATTCATATTATACGCGAAAAAGCGCTGGGTTTTCGTCTCTTCTACTGGACTATACAGGAAAGTTTGTGCGTCCAACAGTAGCTCCCGACTCGACGGCCGAAAATCTTTTTTTCCCTTCCAAGCTCGGCGATTCAAGCTGCAGTAAGGGCCACTCCGAGAGTAACGTCGATTTGCAAGAACTATTTTTTATTTGCACTTCAGAAAACATGATTCGCGGGGAATCAAAGTTTGTGCGCAGGCGTCCTGCTCCCGCCACCGGGACTTTGGAGGTAAAGTGGAATATCGAATGAAACAACTGAAGTGACGCTCGAGGACAATGTTCATTTTTTTTTAATGCTGAAAGAACAAACTAAAAGTTGGAGCACGCGTGCCAATTATTCTTCAATTTTTTTGAAGAATTTCAATTAGCCGTAATTACAAATTCAACATAAGATTTAATATGATAAGTAATGATTTTTCGGTCAACGTTGTAATTTCGTTCTCGCAAAATAAGCCCGTATCTACAATATTTATGTGTGTGTGTGTGTGTGTGTGTGTGTGTGTGTGTGTGTGTGTGTGTGTGTGTGTGTGTGTGTGTGTGTGTGTGTATGCGGGATGCAAAAGGCTCTTTTACGAAGTATTTCGCAAGCACATGTATAATTGGCAACGATCGAATAATGATCTAACCTCGATTTTATATCCTCAAGCGTATTAGCAACTTTCGCAATTTGACCGTTGAGATATCTTCCATTATTGCTATTCGAGGTTGTGTCTTCGCCCCAGCGAGATGTATAATTCCGTATCCGTTTAACGTTCAGAAGCGAAGGATACTACATGAGAATTATATATATATATATATACACACACGAAACACACACACACACAATCGTTGTTCCACTCTGGGTTTTATACGTATCGATTAGCTATGCTATTTGTCGAGTTTCTTAGCAAGAGCGAGAGAGAGAGAGAGGGAGGGAGAGAGAGAGAGAGAGAGAGAGAGAGAGAGAGAGAGAGAGAGAGAGAGAGAGAGAGAGAGAGAGAGAGAGAGAGTGAGAGAGAGAGAGAGAGGAGGAGGCACTTATATTCAAGAAGGAGAATCATTTAGGATCGTCTAACCACCGGGAAGTAAAGCAGAGCTACAGAGAGGACGAGATTCCTCTCTCTCTCCATCTCACTCCTGAGTTTGCATAGACGAGACAACTGGACGTGGGTATGTGTATGTATATATATGGTAGGGAGGAAAAAGTTTGCCGCTCTCGGTATGTAAATTCGCGCATGTATAAACATTACGTCAAGTAGAGTAGTTGTACCCATGTTCGTATTCGATCTCAGAGAGAGAGAGAGAGAGAGAGAGAGAGAGAGAGAGAGAGAGAGCCAGATGGTCAGAGACAGAGAAAATGAAAAAGAAAAAAAACGTTTAAAAAACCCATCCGTATACGTAGACATCTTGAATTTAAAGCAAATCCCAAAAACCATTTGAAACCGCTTTCAGAGACACTGCTGTGCTATTAAAAAAAAAACACCAATTCCGTATTAGCGCCGGGTCGGTGCGAAAAAAATATGAAACCAGTTGCAAATTTAATTGACGGCATGTGAACGAAAAAAATTATAATTTAAGACCTCAGGCCACAGTAACGGGTATAAAATCATGTGCGAATTTAACCATTTTTTTTCATATGTAAAAGTGGTTCACTCATAAAATTAATTAGACATCTATTTAGTATGAATATCAAGCTGTTAGAACTGCTAGACTGCTCGAAACTTCTCGAAACAGCTTTTTCCAATTGACATGACAAATAACTTCAACAATTTTCACTCGATTTACTTCAAATTTAAAAGTTATGTCCTTAATTGCATTCCGCAGAGATGTACGTACGGAATTTCTGATTAATCGAAACCTTTTTATTTTATGAGCAGTTATAACGAATTTTTTCATTGAAAATTCGCTTCTTAAGTTCAAATACCTACAACTTTTGAATAAAACAATATTTTTCAAATTCCGTACGTAATTCTCTAGGTATTCTAATCTAGATTGACGAAAATTTTTGTTTTTTATGCTAGGTAAATAATTGTGGATGCTGAATGTCACGCTGCGGAGCGCCTAAAAAAAGATAAAAGAAAATATTAGTAGCCAGCCATTTTGTATATCAAATTTTTTTTTTTTTATATTTTTCAACAGCTTGATATTCATACTAAATAGATGTGTAATTAATCTTATGAGTGAATGACTTTTTCATACGGAAAAAAATGGTTAAATTCGCACATGATTTTATACCCGTTACTGTGGACTAAGGCCTTAAAGGCGCCCACGTGTGTTGCATTTTCTACGACACAAAAGCGTTGCCCATATTGTTTTAATAAAGGATACGGAACATCATCGAATACAAGTGAGACGAGCTCCAATACGAGCAAGAAAGCGGGACGGAGGGGGGGGGGGCGCATTATCGATAAGCTCGCGCTAATATTTCGCTTCTGTGTAGCTACTGAAAGATTGCTCATTCGATAGTTCTAGTTGGTGATACTGCTAGGAGAGAGAGAGAGAGAGCGCGAGAAAGAGCGAGACTGCCATCGTTAAAGTAATTGCGCTCTGCTTCGAACGACTATATACAAATATATATGTATGCCTGCATATATACATGTATATATCCACACACACGTACGCACAAAGGCTCGAGAGCGATCGCAACGCGAAACAATGAGGACTGGAGCTTGTATTTTGTGTTCTCTTTTTTCATCGCGTTATCCAAAGAACCGCATGCAAAAAGTTGCATTATAGCGAGCGAAGCGATGAGCGAAAAAAGTGGTATGCAAATTGACAAGATCAATCGACGGAATCATAGTCGATTGCGAGACTTTCGTGCGCTTTTCACGTGGATTCCAGACAAACGAAAGGCTCGATTGGTCTACGGCCTTCGAATTCGTCTTTCGTGTACAAAACCGAGAGCCGTATTACAACCGCTTTTATGCATCTGTCGATATACACCATCATCCGCTTTGGCAAATTGCCGAAATGACTTACGCATATTTTCTGTTATAATATTACACTGCGTATAGGTCGCTTCGTCACTGGGCAAAAGCGACAATGAAAACTCACAGTTGATCGATAATGACGTTGTCGAAGGATGAGTAAGCGATGAAGAATAATTGTTTTTGTCGCAGTGCGTATCAATCGGTTCCGCGCTACCATAAAATATTCAACTCAGCTCGTTCGTATCGCTTTTGTTTTTTCGAAAAGCCTGATATTTCAAACGCATATGCCATAATCCAATAAATGAACACACACACACACACACACACACACACACACACACACACACACACACACACACACACACACACACACACACACACACACACACACACACACACACACACACAGTCCCTCTTATCTCTGCCACCCAAAATAACTCGGCAATTATCAACTTCACAAAAAAAATGTTCCGGACAAAAGTTGTACGATGTGAAGGGGGCCATCGAATGCAACCAATTTTTGTTTATTTTGGTGGAGGCGCACAGTGAAGGTCACCTCCACTTTTTTAAACGGAATGGTACATTTTTTTTCAAACATCTTGTGGAGCACCTCAAGCTGCATAAAAAACATTAGGGGTTCAAAGTCGTTCAAGGTCATTCAAGGTCAGTATCGATGATAAATAAAAGAGCATAATTATATTTATGTTTGATTTCGACCCTCCTTTCATTCCTGGAAGGTAGGTAAATAATGTTTAACACTTTCATCTTCTTACTTGAGTACCTTTTTCATGTTTAAGCCATAGTTTAGTGTTAGAAAAAGAACCATTTTTATTATATCAAGTTCTCTTGCAGATTGTATCGATACCGGTGTTGGTATCGCCAATACGTTGATACAATTATCGGTATCGTATCGGCTAAAACAAGTATCGTTACATCCCTAATAGTGGCATAATAAACGCACGACGCCGAACTCGCAACACATTTTAAAAATAGGGTAATTTGGTCTAGATTCAAAAAATACGCAACACGTAGTTGTTGGTTGTTATTGATAGCACAATCTTTTAGTAATATTCGGATTAAAAAAACGAACCGAAAAATATCTGTATTCGCATTTGTGATATGTGAAATACTGCCGTAGGCTAGATATTTTCGCGAGTTTCAAAATAGTGTGAATATCTCGAAAACTATGACACTCTTACTGACGACTCGACTGTCAGCACCTACAATATTATCGTTGGCTGTTGGGACACCCTGTATGTATACACGTGTGTGGGTGCGTGTGTGTGTGTGTGTCGGTTGGGTCGAATGAAAAGTGACGGCCACGAGGAAAATCGAGATGTCTGGTATCAAAACCTATCCTAATCACCATCTCCATCTACGTTCTACGATCTTTTTTGGTTTGCAAGAAAAAAGCATTTTTTATTTTTCTCATTTGTGTATGTACTTTTCACGCGATTTTTTAAACTTGTGTTATCGTTACGAAGTGAACTGTTGAGCAATAAATAAATGACCAACGAACTTTGATCAAAAGTTTTTAAAAATAGCTTTGAAAGGATCAGTCACTCAAGTTTCGATGATAATAGGAAATACTTGTACTAGTCTAAATTACTCTCAATCGCTTTGACAAACTTCTAAGATAAAAGCACATGCACAAAAGAGAAGAAAAAATCTATGGCATAGGTAAACTTGAAATTAAAAAAAAAACAGATAAATGTTTCTTCTGAAAAAGTAAAAAAAAAACATTGTAGAACATACACTGAGAGGGATGTATGGTGTTTTCAACCATATTTTAATTACGATTCATATCTCCCTGAGGGGGCAATAATATTTTCTAACCATAGTTACAGCCAAAAGTATAGTACTGCTTATTGATATTTGAGCAGTAGCATGAATTATGCACATATGTTAAACGCAACCACCAATCTTACGTTTATTCTTCAATACTATATAATGCAGTAGGTTTTCATAAAATCGATATTCCCTGATAGTATCAAAAATTTACTTCCCCAAAATTCTAATAGTGAACTGAAAATATATAAATTGATTAAAAATGTTGCCTGTGATTTGCGACGATGTTTATAGTGATTTGTACCATATTATAAGATACGACCTGCTATATGCGTATTTGGTGTGTTATTCAAGTGTTGGCACAAGGCATCAATGCCCGTCTACTAAATGCATAGAATATTTCATAAATCCCAACTAAAATAAAATACACAACTGAGAGTTCTACCAAGTTGATTTTTGATTATGATTTATTTGTAAAAGTAATTCCGACTGTAATTCCGAATAGCTGTTACCTGCGATTTGGGTGAAATTTTGCACAAATCTTTTGTTTTATAATATAAGTCACTGGTTAAAGAGATTTTTGGCGCTTTGCAACAGTTTTGTACCACATAATAGGAATTCATACCATATTATATGACACGACCTGCTAAGTGAATAGTAATGTGTGTCCTACAATAACAGAAGGTGAACTACAAGAAGAAGTGTTTAAATGATATCCTATCTTCGCAATGCAACAAACATACTATGTAACAGTTTGTGAAACATGCGTAGTTCTTAAAACTATAAAGCTGCGGTCCCTCGAACTGCAAATGATTTACGTCTTCGCTATAAGTAAATTATACGATATTTTTTTTCAAATAGCCACTTTTAATAAGCTCTTCTAACCAATTGTACTCGAAAAACGTTAATGTTAACCATAGGAATTGTACAAACTTGAAAAGAATAGTAGAAGTTTGACTGAACAAAACCTAACGTACGGTATACAACATTTGTATTTATACGCCGAATTTAGTTATAGCACTGAATTAATCATATCTATATTGTCAAGCCTTTTACAATAGTAAATAATCATTTCGGGCTTAGTAGATACTTAAACACGCCATCCAAATCGCATTTTTAGGTATGGTTTTCGCTTATAGTCACGTTAACCATATTATGATTGCGGTGTCAGTAGACTATGACGAATTTCACTATCCCCTCTTTTACCATGGACTTTTGTCTCAGTGTTCATGGGGTTGATACGGATAGGTACTGATACGCGGCGTCGAGATATTCCTTTGGGCCACCCTGTATGTATCCCAACAATATGAAAAAAAATGAAAATAAACAAAAGTGGCAGCATAACGTGCGTATCAAAAACGATTTTTTTTATATATTATTATATTTTATTATATTTTTTATTTAAAAAAAAGTAAAACGGAAATCGCAACAAAATGATTGCGGACACTCGAATGAGCGTTGCATTGCCAACTTTTGCGCCATCAATCTTTTTCCTTCTTTCTCTTTTTTATTCTCATTTTTTATTGATTAACGACACCGAGATTGCTTTGCGTTGGGCTATAAAATGTCTCAAAAAGTGTTTCATTCTTGGTGCCTCGTTGCACCACACTCTGGCAAATAAAAACGTGAGAAAATGTATTGTTCGAGTTGGCGTTTAAAAAAAAAATGATTGCGGTCCGTTGTATGAATTTCATGTTTAGAAGTGCCCACAGTGTGCAGTGGAATTGTAATAGTGGAGTGCGCATAGAATGCAAGGGAGGGGTGTTGTTTCATCGGGGTGGGAGCGAGAGAGAGAGAGAGAGAGAGAGAGAGGGGGGGGGCTTCTCCTACGAACTTTGTGCAGCCTGACATTTCGCGATTGCGATTCAGGAGATACGCGCGTTTGTCGCAAAATTGCAGCTATAATTTCAGCGTTTTTCTCGTGTACGGCGCGACCGAAAGTAATAAAGGCACCACGGTCGCCAAGCAAAACGACCATCGGCCGACGAGAATCTTCAACTTGGCGACATATATAGGAAGGAAGGATATGCCTGCTGATTATTATCTACAATATGGACTATGTGACGAGAAGAAAGATTTCCGAAGGTATATCCGCGCGAACTACCTCGGATGGTAAAAAAGAATGAACCGAGGGACTCAGAGAGAAGGAAAAAGAGAATAAACATTTTTAAATATACGATCGAAGAACCCCTCCTTGTCCTGCACTTGTGTACCTCGTCATTAAGGCCAAAGTACTCTGAGTACTTTTCCGTATGCGTATATACATATTGCCTCTCAAAGTGGACATTTTTTTCGACAACGATCGGGGCAATGACGAAGGATCGAGATAAAACTGTTCTCGCAATGCAAAAAATTTCGATGACGTGTCCACGACTGGGAGCCTCATTGTTCATCGTCTGGGCTATAAAGTCGTCGGGAAATCTCAACTTCTATACTGCCCCGCGTCTACCCGAAGCAACTAACAAGTACCAACACTTACGTGTCCGCCTTCGATTTTGTTGAAACATATATGTGATGAAGCATTAAAAATTATTATACGTTTTAGCGTATTTTTTAATCGGTATTCTAATTATTAGAGTATTTTTTTATCGGTGGAAAAACATTTTTACGGGGCAAAACGACCCCTCGAAGAAAGGCGTATCACGCCTTAATTAAAGTTTTTTAAAAAATACTTCTATAGAGGATTTTTCATCGTTTTACATTAGAAGAATTTTGGTTTATATTTCGTTCAAATTGGTGGACTGCTTGTGGGTGAAACGGCAAAACCACCCCTCGACGCGCTTTTCTTTGAGGGGTGGTTTCCCCCTGTATCACCGTGTTTTGCGCAGATTAAAAAGAGTACGTGTCTAATAGTTTTAAATACCTTATCACATACGTGAGTTTCAACAGAGTTGAAGGCGGGCACTTAAGTCATGTTCCTTGTAACCGCCTCCTGAACAACTCGGACTTGCTATGTTTTCTATCCGGCAGTTAGTGAAGTCTCAGCGTGAAAAGTGGATTTTCCCGTGTAAATCATTTGAGCCCGGGGCGGGGGGGGGGGGGGGGGGGGGGTCCCACTGAAACCTGCCTCAGAGAGGAAACATTTATTTTCTTTTTTCCAACACACCCTTATACACAGGGTGGCTCAAAACATCACGTTCAAGAGAAAAAATCTAGATATCTCGTATCAATATCAATCCGATTCACCCCCGTGTACGTTCTACAATATTTTTTTCGTTTTCATGACGAAAGAGCTTTATTTTAATTTTTCTCTTGGGTATCTAATTTTCTCGCCATTATTTTTGTCACTTGTTGTATCGTTACGAAGTGCATTATTAAGCAATAATTAAATGATCAACTGAACACTAGCGCAAATGGCTTAGATTTTGATCAAAAGTTAAAAAAAAGGTTTTGAGAGGATCCAGTCACTGAAGTTCAGACGATAGAAAAATATGTTCATATTAAGTAGTTTAAGTGACTCTTAAAAATTCTGATAGGAACATACAGACGCAAAGGACAAACAACAAAATCTATGCTGCAGGTGAACTCGAAAAAAAAGGAATGTTTTTTTTCTCGAAAACCGAAAAGAATCGCAGAATATAAGATAAATGTCCCAATTATTGAACAGCTAAGGATCTGGGGGATTGAATTCGGTGAGAAAAAAATATATAATCAAGGAAAAACCATTGCTTTCAGGTTCAAATGATACTTTGATATTTTTACTTTCGAAAAATCACCCTTTAAATTATTTTTAAATTATTTCAAATAAAAAAAAGAATAACAATGTAAAGAATGCAAATGTCCCAATTATTGAACACTGGAAGTGCCTATGTCCCTAATATTGAACAGGCATGTCCCAGTTATTGAACACTCTCGAGAATTCTTTTTCCGTTCTAAAAATATTATTTTGGATACAATATTAAGAAATAAAAGCAAAATCAAACACTTAAATAATCTTTCGTTAATCATGTAAAAATACAAAAATATATATTTAGTCTCTTTTGACAGGTTTTTGGTTCATTCGCATTTGGTTGATTTTCGCTTTTCAACTTGAACTTTATCATTTTTCTTTTCTGCTTCCTCGTTTTCATGTTCTGTTTTTGTTTGATTTTGTCGCAACTTGGCTCCCTGAAATATCGGAAAGAAAAAATATTGAACAGTACATTCGTATTTTTAGGTTACATTTATGTTATATTCTCTTTTTACTCTCCTTTTTATGTTTATTGCACGAAAATACAAATAAAAAATATATTTGACGATCTTAGAGTTATTATTAAAAGAATAAAGGTAAGTTTATTCAGGAACTTACAGTTTTTGTTTGAATAAATCCGATTCACACGATTTGTTACACGTTAACTGTCTCGATGTTTTGAGGGGTTTAATGACGCCAACTTGGAGAATTCGTGTGTTCAATAATTGGGACACACTGCATTTTCTATGTCCCAATGATCGAACACCGTATTTTTTAACAAATAATTAAATCAAGTTTTTTCATAAAAATTGTTATTTGTAAGAAATTTTCTGAGGAACCTGAAACGCCTTTACTTTTTGAGATGCGACAGTTTTTGAATTTTTTATGCCCTTACGCATGAAGCGGCGCGTCTTAGCAAAAACGACAAGCAGCTACCACGAGACGTCAAATCGGGTCACCGTTGCTGATTAAATAATTGTTTTCTCTATTAATTAAAGCTTTTTTGCACAGGTAAGGTAACATTTCGATAGCTAAAAGTTCCATATATGTAATGAAATTTTATAAATAAGTAAATGCATGCAGGTGAATGAGAAATAATAAAAATACAATATAGTGTTCAATAATTGGGACCTGTTCAATAATTGGGACATTTACCTTACATGTGGTTGCTTCGGATGGGTATTGATACGAGGCACCTGGACTTTCCTTTTGTATATCACTTTATCGCGATGAAGTTTGCATCGTTGGAATGCAACGAAAATTATTTCTTTTTGAATTCTCAAACTTTTTCACTGTCTTAAACTGTCAAAATCTCCTAAATGTTCCACGTATTATTATTAAAAATGTACGACCTTAATTTGCAGAGAAAAGCTATTGAATAATCGTTTTGAAAAAAAAACAAAATATTTAAAAAATGAAACAAAGTAAAAATGTCGTTGCATTGCAACGATGCAAAGTTCAACGTCATGTTACTTTTCGGGCCACCCTGTATATATATTACAACTGCAAAATCTTTAACCACTGCAGTGACAATAGTATGCCCTCAACACGTCATTTGCGTATTCCACTTGTTTATTAAATATATGTGCATAAATTCCCGCCGAGCATAGTCGATATCGAGGAAAAAGCTGGTTTTTCCAATCAACCGATGTCCTATAAAATCACACGTTTTATTGCCGACTTGTCGTTTCGTCCAAGCTACGTCGTTCACTAAAGAATTCGAATAAACGCGGTGAAATCAACATCCAGTGTGTTTATTCGAGTATATTACTTTGGAGCCACTATATTCAGGAATGAAAGACGAAAAAAAATAACGGCTATACACTCGGAGCAAGCATTTATTGCGTAAACCCGAACACTCCCCCCCCCCCCCCTCCGAGCATTCTATACCGTCCCCATTCTCCCAACATGATAGTCATAATCCTCCCTTCGATCTATTATTCTCGCAAAGTTATATCACAGTGCCAGCGAGTGCGGTCATGTTTATAAAGTGTGTGTGTGTGTGTGTGTGTGTGTGTGTGTGTGTGTGTACAGGGTGTCCCAGAACTGAATTCGTTCCTTAAAATGAGGGGTTGTGGGTGAAATTCTGAGTCGATTGATATAAGCATGTGTGGGTTTCAGATCAACCCCTGAATTATTATTAATTTTCAAAGTCGGGCCAATCGGGCGCACCTGATTGGCCCGCCTTTAAAATTTGATAATAATTCAGGGTTTCATCTGAAACCCACACATGCTTATATCAATCGACTCAGAATTTCACCCCCAACCCCTCATTCCAGGGAACGCATTCAGTTCTGGGACACCCTGTATATCGCTCGGAAATTCGGCTGAAAATTAATGCTGTTGAAGTTTACATCGATGGAATGCAACGAACATTGTATATTTATTTTATTGTTTGCCATTTTCAATGTTAGCGAAAATATTTTTCGACAGCGTGAGGTTGAAGGTCTCTAATGAGGATCTTAAATAAAGTTTACGGTAGCTTTTATCTGCCGAATAAAAATTTGCATGGCAAGAAAAAAAATTTCGTTGCATTCGAGCGATGCAAACTTTAACATAATGAAAATTATGAGATCTTGGCATTGAGTGGACGGGTCGAAAAATAACCTAAACCAAACGATAGGACAAAATCACATTAAATTTGTCAAATGTCATCAGATTTTCGATTCGCAGGCGCATTTTACCATAGCGTGAATTCAGAGTTAAAAAACGACCCATAAAAGGCCACCTTTTCTTTTATAAATGATAAAAAGTAAATTTTATTTTTTATTATTTGGCGTCAAGACGCGTCTCTTGATAAATATTCATGGAAATAACACGGAAATGAAAAATCGTAAAAACCGTTGATCGAATATGGCTCTTGTCAGAGATTTCTGAGCTGTGTCCAGAACAAGACAGAAGTTTAAAAAACAGTCAACACTTATTCAGTCTACGTTGCTTTTTTTTTCAAAACAAAAATGGAATTATTTTCGGAAAGTAGTCAATTCGCGTTGCGACGATATATCGTAGCTGAACATTGTCGCAATTGTGTCTGGAATTTCACATAATTTTTTCCAAACCATCATGAAAGTTGTGCCCAAATTGGCTAAAAAATGTGTATATATTTTGCTTCTTGAGCCAAAGGGAAAGCATCGAAACAACGTTTAAGCATTCGTTACGTTAAATAACTACACCAAAAAAATCGTGTTTTTCTTTTACCATGTGCAAAATGGTAAAGAAAAAACAAAAATCGGCTACAAAAAAAATACTCCCGTCCACCGTGCATTGAGTTGGTATGGAATTGATTACATACAGTATGACCTATTATACGGTGTTGAAATTTGCGTCATTGGAATGCAACGAAAATGATGATTTTTCATTTGCTCGAAATTCTTTTGACAGATTCTTAGCTACAAAAATCCCTTAACATCTTTTTAATTTCCTCATTTAGAGACCTATAAAGTAAATTTGCAAAAGAGATTTTTGGAAATAATGAAAAGGAGTATATAAAAATGTAAAAAAGAATTTTTGTTGCATTCCAGCGATTCCGAGCTGTGACCTATTCATCAACGACTTTTTTTATTTGCCCGATTTTTTTATAACGTGTTTATCCATATTAAAAGAAGAAACATTGATAATTTTTCTTTTATAATTGCTTATATCTCTCGGTTTTTCAGCTAAACATTTTAGGAACATGTAGAAATTGTCGTTTCTTTTTCTTATTAGTATTATTATTATTATATATGTATATAAGGTCCGAACACGTCGACACCTATTGCTCCCCTTGCCGACAATTCACCTAGCTCTATCGTGGTCTCCTCACGTATCATTATCCGGTGGCCGAGCAATCGCGTTTCGAGCGCACCCAGATAACGTTGTTGCAATCCAGCGCAATTATATTTTTACGATCCTAGCCAAGGCTTCTATATTCCGTGACTATACATTAATGGCCAACGTAGCTAGAGTCCATGCACTCTTATTTCCAGAACTTTGTATGCCTCCATAGGATGCGCGCGTGTTTTTTTTTGTTCACATATACGTAAACAAAGTTGCATACAGTACAGGCGCGCAAGGTTTCATATTGTGTACTTGGCCAACTTGCCCTACCCCACGTGTACATCCCCAATTCTTGGGCCGCTATATAGAAACGCGTTATAATATTGTATATTGCTTCAACACTTGCTGCCTCATCTTGTCTGGAACGGGAAGTTGATGCATTCCGGTGCCCGTATATGTGCATTGGCAAAACGTCATGCGGCGGAGGCGTAATCCACTTATTTCACTATAAAAATATCTTCATTTGCATGCAGTAAATGCGTCTTGAATTCAAATACATTTTTATAGCCAACGAATAAAAATTGTATTTGAAGTACTAGTATTTCGATCGGCAACCAGCATATTTACCATATTTCCTCATATACAATACATACTTATTCGCGTTTGTTAATAATCCTCGATGATGAAAAATTATGTAAAAAGTAATTGTGTATTACCACCATTTCTGTATACCGGGTGTTTGGCGCATGGACCGACACATTTTTTTGGGGTGATTGGGGGGGGTCACTTGCTAATTATTTCACCCTTAGACCCTATGTCCTAAGTATCACGGTAATTGGGATAACAATTTTCGTCGTTTTTTTTAATTACCCGAAATTTCGCCTGTCATAACTTTTTTATTTGTGGTTGTAATAGCACGAAATAAGTTTTGTTGTATGCTGCAATTATAAATAATTCTGCAATTATAAATAAATGATTATTTGTCACAATTGGTTTCCCGAAAATGACTCATGTGCTCCTAGTCTTAAAAAAGTGTAAATGTATGAAAAATTTCAATTCCTAAATTAATTTAAAAAAAAAAACTTATTCTCTTTATTTTAACCACATAATGGATGATTTCCATGACATGTAGCATACCGTTCGAAAGGGTATAAACTAGAGAACTTTTTTAAACAAAGCTAAGTGCAAAACAGTTTTTAGTTTATTTTATAATGAACTGACATGTTGACATTTTTCATTCATTTGCGCCTTTTTAAGACTTTGGAAGCGCATGGGTAATTTCCTTGAAACCAATTGTATCTAATAATGATTCATTTGTGATAAACATACATTGCAGAATAAAACAAAATTTATTTCGTGCTATTGCAACCAGGAACAAAAAAGTTATGACGATTTCAAGAGAAAATTTCCGGTAATTAAAAAAAAGGAAAAACCCTCATATCTCAATTACCGTGACACTTAGGACATAGGGTCTGAGGGTTAAAAAAAGTAGCAAATAACCCGCCCAATCCCTAAAAAATTGTGTCGATCCATGCGCCAAACACCCTGTATACGAGAGGATGTTCTTCTTCCATGGCTGTCACAAGATATGTAATGTCAAAGCCTTTCAGAATACACTTGACCGACCACAAGCGACAATGCGCAAAATTCGAGAGGCAACGATACATGTCGCGGCCTCATTTATGCGCTCGCTCAGAGTACAAGAGGCTTGCGGGAGAAGCCTCGGGTCCTGCGCCACACTGCGACCACAGACCGTACTATTGCATCTATGAATTTGCTACCCAGGTAGAAATTGTGTTTGGAATCCTATAGGATTCCCCTACTTCTCCCTACTCCCTGATAGGGATCCAGCGGGACACCCCATTGGATCCCTATCAGGAAACGTCACGCTCGTACATTGGATTCCAAGAGGGACTCCCCATCGGGATCCAAAAGGGATTCCCATCGGGATCCAAAAGGGATTCCCATCGGGATCCAGTAGGGATTCCTATCGGGATTCCATAGGGATTCCATAGGGATTCCCTATTAGGATCCAATAGGGATTTCCCATCGGAATCCAAGGTAAGAATCTTAAAGCTTCCCCACAGTATTGAACGGAATCCGATACGATGCTTGATCAATCATATCGCATTCTGTAAGCCCAAAATGCTACAAAAAATAAAAGCATCGATACACTGAAGAGATCAATTTAAACCCTCATTTAAGCCGCTCTAACAAAACTCCACACCCACAGCGATAAACCGCAGACGCAATCGTTACCCGATTGCCGTCACGTCCAAAACAAATTTTTATTTGCATAAGTATTAAAAATTCAAAAAGTGTGCATATTAAAATTTATAACAAGTTTTTTTATTCGTACAAAAAATACTAGCCCATAACAAACTATAAATATACAGTATGGGTAAGCACTAAAGTAAAGAAGTTACTAAAGAATATAATTATATATTGTAGTATTCGATATCCTAACAAATTCCTAGAAACACGTTGGTGCATCTTGAAACTCCCAAGCAAATCTGTGCACGGGACCATCAAAGAATAATTTTTTACAGAGCGTCGCGAAATTCCATTTTATATAATTTCTAGTAAAAAATTCTCAAACCACGTTAATCTGGAAACAGCCCAGGATCCATTTGGATTCCAATGTGGTCTCCCTACCTGGGGTGTCCATATCAAATCCTCATAAGGATCTGGTAGAACCTGGGGAGTCCCCAACAAATACATTTGGATTCCAATGTGGACTCCCTACCTGGGCCATCCCTATCAAATCCCCATAAGGATCTGGTAGAATCTGGGGAATCCCCAACAAATCTATTTGGATTCCAGTGTGGACTCCTTACTTGGGGCGTCCCTATCAAATCCCCCTAGGGATCTGGTAGGATCTGGGGAGTCCCCAAAAAATTTCTGCATGGGTAGTGAATTCAAATTATAAAATCTAAATACACCCATTCAGTCTACAAGACGAAATCTTTCCTTCAGTAAATAATACCAAAACCAAATTATTTAAAGCAAAATTCAACTGCTATTTAAAAATAAATAAATAAAAAAAACATATATGAAATAAACCTCCAGAATAGTAGAATAAATTTAGAAAAACATTGATTTTACGAAAATTTGTCGTCTGTAAATTCGCGAGTCCATTCAAATGAAATCATTTAAATAGACCCGTTTAGTTTATAAGGATAATTTTTTTTCTCAGTAAACAACACCAAATACAAAAATTATGCAGCAGACTATCAACGTTGAAATTACGCGGCAGTTTATCAACGCGCGAGGGTCGCCAAACTTGCGAACATTTCGTTCACGATCACCTTGTCCCGGATCGGGGAAAACGCGCTCTTTTCACGGCGCAGTTTGTCCTCCTTTATAATGATGTTTTTTTTTCCTCAACCTACGCTCGTACACCACGACGTTCAACCGCGTATATGGTATAATAAGCGCGATAAACTTTCAAGGCGTATAGATTTATCGTTACTTTTATTATTCTGTTTTTCCGCAATAGTATCGAAATTGAAAGGGAAAATTCCATGTTTATGATTGGGGCATATTATGAACTGAAGGGGCGCAAAAGGAAGAATTTTTGCCGCGGAGTTGCAATCTTGTTGCGTTATTACAAATAAGTATATATACATATATACACATAGACGCTACATCATATTATTGTTGTCAAAGTAGCGCGATATGATTCATCGGTTGAGCATTCAACTTTTCCTACCACCTCCACCCCGATCTGTTTTGACAGCACCATCGCAGAATTGATTTCTATTCGACCCAACCTCTCTCTCTCTCTCTCTCTCTCTCTCTCTCTCTCTCTCTCTCTCTCTCTCTCTCTCTCTCTCTCTCTCTCTCTCTCTCTCTCTCACACACACACACACACACACACACGCACGCACGCACGCACACACACACACACGCACACACACCTATTACTTTGGTATTATTTTATAATGTCGTATTTTGTATAGTTTTTTGGGGCCTTGTTTTACCATTATATGTGGTTTTGCAT
Organism: Ophion obscuratus; assembly: GCA_964007375.1. Lineage (NCBI taxonomy): Eukaryota > Metazoa > Arthropoda > Insecta > Hymenoptera > Ichneumonidae > Ophion > Ophion obscuratus. The sequence goes on along the minus strand of CAXFZQ010000294.1, from coordinate 16,631 downwards.
GATTTTGTAAGACACCGTATGATTATCGTATCATTCAGTATTATTTTGTATGATTGTTAAAAGTGCAGTATGATTTTTTATGATTTTTTATGTTTCTACAACCTTTTTCCACAATTGATGTTTTTAACCACCCGAATTCTTCAATTTTATTTCCCAATTTGACTTTTGTCGCTTTGTGTTGGATGATGAGGAATTTTGCACCATTGGAATGCAACGAATGTTTTTTTTTCAATGCCCCACATTTCTTTCGGCAGATATATGAGCTCCGAAAAACATGCAAACATTTTTTTCAGAATCCTTATTCAGCGCTTTACAGCCTGAATCTGCAAAGTATTGCAGATTCGGACGATAACCAAAATGAGACATTAAAACACACATTCGACGCATTTAAGCGATACTTAAATCTTTAATCGCGTTTTTCTCGAAATGAGATTTTTCAAATTTGCTGATATTGCAACTCAAAGAGCAATTATACGATTAACTTCAAATTAGAACTAAGTAGTCGTGAATATATTTACTCTACAATGACGCAGGATATTTTTGATTGGATGAAAATTGACGATTTGGCATTGAAAAAAACGACGATTTTACAGGCAAAAAACAGACGTTTTTTTTTCATAACTACGTCATTTTGTTAGATTTTGATATTTTTCGAAAATCCTACGTCATTGTACAGGAAATATCTTCCAGTTTAACGACATTTTTTCCTCTTTCGGTTTCAGCTACTCAATCGGCCAGAAACATATCAGCAGTGGAGGAACTTTTTTTTGCTATGAAAAAATTACGTAATATAGGTCAAATATAGCCAAATATATTCTTAATTTTCCGTAAAATTTAATTGGATACCTTTGTTCCAAAAAATTCCCGAAAATCACCGAAATTTTCATCGTTCACACTCGTATAGCCCCTTAATCATCATGATATTACCAACTTCACACCAAAGTTACTCAACTAGGACATACCAACTAGATCAATCAATCTTTCTCGTCACTCTCTCCCAACCTCTCTCAATCCTCAACTCCAACGATATATTTTCGACAATTACGCGTTTGCCGTACGCCCGCAACAATACCTAGTTCGACACGAGCGACATCGATGCCACGAGTGTCAACGTTAACGGCAATCATAAAATGTTATTCAACCGCAGTGTCAATCGGAGTGCTTCTCGCGAATACGATGAAAAAAATTCAGCGCGCCGACACTTGCGATACTCGCCGGTTTCGCCAGCCGCAGCCTCAATACAAATTCGACACGGGGCTGTACACAAGTGATACCGTGGTCCATTCGTATGTTGGACGTAGCCGTATGTGCACAGGCGCTGAGTTTTACTTTGCCCAGTACATAAGTAAACGCATGTACGTACACACACACACACACACACACACACGCGCGCGCGCGCGCGCGCGCGTGTGTGTGTGTACCTGAGCGTACACATCTACGTGTATATATATTTGTGATGAAATTAAATTGAACGTCTCTCGAAGACACGCGGGGGTTTCCAGGAAGCTTAACATCAGGAATACAGCGAGAAAAGAGAAGATGAAGTCGATGACCCTGCTTCATCCTCTTAGCTGCCGTCTGAGAGCTCACACTCTCGGCCAATAAGTGTATGAAGTGTACGGATATCTCTCTCTCTCTCTCTCTCTCTCTCTCTCTCTCTTTCTCTTCGTTTCCGTCTCATTGGTTTTCACGTGAGATCGCTTCTCCGCAAGGAATTGGCGCGCAGGATGAGAACTCGCGAGCTTCGATATACATACAAGATAACGATTCTTTCGGGGACCCCAAGAGAGCGCCGTATCGAACAGTTTGGAAGGACAGGACTTGGGCCATTTTCATTCCGAGCTTGTCCAAGCGCGTACACGTGTGCAACAGACATATACAGGGTATCCCAGAACTGAATGGCTTCCCTGCAATGGGAGCTTGGGGGTGAAATTCTGAGTCGATTGATATAAGCATGCGTGGGTCTCAGATCAACCCCTGAATTATTATCAATTTTTAAAGGCGGTCCAATCAGGTGCGCCCGACGAGCCGGCGTACGGCGGCCCATCGGGCGCACCTGATTGGACCGCCTTTAAAAATTGATAATAATTCAGGGGTTGATCTGAGACCCACGCATGCTTATATCAATCGACTCAGAATTTCACCCCCAAGCTCCCATTGCAGGGAACGCCTTCAGTTCTGGGACACCCTGTATGTGTGTGTGTGTGTGTGTGTGTGTGTGTGTGTGTGTGTGTGTGTGTGTGTGCGCGCGCGCGCGCGCGCGCGCGCGTGTGTGTGTGTGTGTGTGTGTGTGTGTGTGTACATGCACATGCTACATATATACGGGGGAAAGGTTCACAGGGGGAGGGAGAGAAGCGTAGAGAGAGAAATAGCGGAGTTCGCAGGTAAAGTTGATAAGTCAACAAGGGTCGAGCAAGTGGCTCCCCGCCACCTCGTCCTCTCATTTTCTCTCTTTCTCTCTCGAAAGTGAAGCTGCGAGAGCGTGTTTGCACGAGTTTGAAGAAACCCGTTCGTTCCTTTTTATTCGGCATCGTTCGTCGATATTTCTTGCTCTCTCTTGATTTTTTTTCTATTTTAATTCTTTTTTTGCTTTTGTTCTCGCGATGAGATTCTCACTCCGCCCGGCTTGTGCGGGAGTGAAAAAAACGTGAGGGGGGGATGGTATCGAGGAACTCGAAGCATCGGCCATCGCGTCCATTTACTTAGGACACCGCGTTATATGCACACACACACACACACACACGCGCGCGCGCGCGCATATCGATGTGTGCGTTTGAGTATGTGTGCACGCGCATGCTTTTCTCTAACCCGCGAGCACAAATCTTGCGTTTCGTATTAACCCGTGGGCTCGGTAATTCAATATATTCAAGGCAAAGTGGACGAAAAATAAAATATCTTTCGAATCGGGACGTATATGCCCAAGTCTCCGTCTCTCGCGTACATCGACCGACCCAGGACCCATTAAGGTGTCTTGTACAGTTGCGTCTTGTCCGGTGAAATGTGTGGATATTACGAGAGTGTGTGAATTAAATATTGGGCCGCGAGAGACGTAATGTGTACTGAAAACGTATAGGCGCGCGCGCGCGCACACACGCACACAGCGTGGCGCGTAAAATTTGGATACTTAGCATCGATTAAGAAAGATCCGTTTATTCCGTTCTATGACGAATTTACCGTTCGCGCGCTCCCCAAAAAAAAAAATGTAACGCAAATTTGCACTGTTGGAATGCAACGGAGATTTATTATTTTCAAGTGCAGATTACCTATGATGACGATGAGAAACTCGGTTTTTAGACGTAATTTGCATCCTTAAAGTGTTTGAAACACGTGGGTCAAAGGATATTTTCGTATGTAAAGTATTTTAGAATTTGCAGCCTGTTGAGCGCAACCGTCCGCCGTCATTTTTCATAATTTCATTATTCAGCGCGCAGGGCGCTCTACATCTTTGACGGATGAGCCGATGCACATGAATATATGCGGAATTGAAAGGAACTTCGATTTGCGGGGCCATCAGGAAGCGATTTTTGTCAAATATTGATTTAGAAGTGTTTTTGTCGCCCGTTGACGCAAAAAAAAACGGGCAAAAAGATTGGGGTTTTTTTTCTTCAAATAACTGCCATTTTGTTATCGAGGGGTTTTTTGGAAAACGAAAATCATACAAGACAAAAACACGACGTGCATGGCTTGATTTGACGGGAGCTGGAGCCGCCATTTTGGATTTTTTTAAGAATAAATAAGATTCGAATTCACTCTCAATTGATAGAAGAATAAAATACGTTGAAACCTATTACCAAAAGTGTGTATCATGTATTTTAAAAAATCCCGAAATTCATTCATTTTTCATGCCTCTCGACGGTAACCTCTGGTTAATTGCCAATTTTTCATCTTGTTGCAGATACCCATGTAGGTTTCGCCAATCGAACCGTAACGGCCAATATTTGGACCAATGTTGGCGGGACGATGATCGATTAACCAATTGTACGCCATTGCTCGGCTGAGTATTGACTGGCCAACATTGGTTTGCTGATACGAGGCCAATGTTCGGCCAAATATAGACTCGCCAATCATTGGTTTGCCGATACGCGGCCAATGTTCGGCCAAACGTAGACTCGCTAATCATTGGCTTGTCGATACGAGGCCAATGTTCGGCCAAGTATAGACTTGTTCATTATTGGTTTATCGATATGAGGCCGATGTTTGGCGAAGTATAGACTCGCCAATCATTGGTTTGCCGATACGAGGACAATGTTCGGCCAAATATAGGCTCTCTAATCATTGGCTTATCGATACGAGGTCGATGTTTGGCGAAGTATAGACTCGCCAATCATGTTTTTGCCGATACGAGGCCAATGTTCGGCCGAGTAACGCATGATGGAACCGCAATTCGTATATTGACGATTCATTGTTTCGCGTTGAAGTCATTGAAAGACGAGATAAATACTTTTTACGAGTCCATTAGACATTATTCTTAACAAATATACTACCAAATCAATGCACTGATTGTTGGCCGATTCTCGAAAGAGCTCATACGCGATATTCTGCCGATTTTTATGAACGATCCTACACTGACAGAAAAATTCTATTATTATTAACTAACCGCGTCTATTTATTTATTTTTTATTTGAATTAACTAGATTTTTCGTGAAATCAAATTTTTCCTATTGCATTCCCTTATTGGAATTATTCATTTTAAATATATTTATTTATTCAAATTAAACTTGAACTAATGAACTAATGGTCTGTCCTTATTGCAACACACATATTAACCGGTTGTGGGGGTAGAGAAGGTGGAAAGAGAGGAATTATATATATAGGTTAGGTTTGAAAATTCTATAACATGTCATTCGATAACACTCTCTAATTATCACAATGATATTAACTAATTGATATAGTTTATGTGATACAAATAATGATGAGAATCCATTTGGTATCTTATGCCATATCTGCGATTCAAATGTTACAAGCACTTGGTAGCATAGGGGCAGCGTGTTTGGCTATGAGTAGTAAAGTTCAAGGTTCGAGCCCCATATGGGTGAAATATTTTCTTCGAACTAATCATTTCGAAAGACCAGGTAATGACGAATTACAATACAAAAATAATTAATTTTTTTTTTTGGCAGTGCAGGACCAATTTTGGTGATCTATATTGGGTCACAATTATCCGCCAAGACTCGGTCGTTAATCGGGCCAAGCTCGAGTGCCAATGATGGCAATCTTGAGGGGGCTTATTGTTGGCCGATTCTCGAATGAACTCCTATGCGATGCTCGGCCGATTCTCATAAGCCATTCTAGGGCCAATATTGATTGCGAATATCGGGCCGCTCTTATCATCCAAGGCTCGGTCGAAGATCGGGCCAAGCTCGAGTGCCAATGATGGCAATCTTGAGGGGGCTTATTGTTGGCCGATTCTCGAATGAACTCCTACGCGATGCTCGGCCGATTCTCATAAGCCATTCGAGGGTCAATATTGATTGCGAATATCGGGCCGCTCTTATCATCCAAGGCTCGGTCGATGATCGGGCCAAGCTCGAGTGCCAATGTTGGCAAGCTTCCCATGTAGGGTGATCAGTAGTGGCCAATGATTGGCCGATGCTCGACGCCAAGCTTGCCAACATTGGCACTCGAGCTTGGCCCGATCATCGACCGACCCATGTAGGTTTCGCCAATCGAACCGTAACGGCCAATACTTGGACCAATGTTGGCGGGACGATAATCGATTAACCAATTGTACGCCAATGCTCGGCTGAGTATTGACTAGCCAACATTGGTTTGCTGATACGAGGCCAATGTTCGGCCAAATATAGACTCGCTAATCATTGGCTTGTCGATACGAGGCCGATGTTTGGCGAAGTATAGACTCGCCAATCATTGGTTTGCCGATACGCGGCCAATGTTCGGCCAAGTATAGACTTGTTCATTATTGGTTTATCGATATGAGTCCGATGTTTGGCGAAGTATATACTCGCCAATCATTGGTTTGCCGATGCGAGGACAATGTTCGGCCAAATATAGGCTCTCTAATCATTGGCTTATCGATACGAGGCCGATGTTTGGCGAACTATAGACTCGCCAATCATGTTTTTGCCGATACGAGGCCAATGTTCGGCCGAGTAACGCATGATGGAACCGCAATTCGTATATTGACGATTCATTGTTTCGCGTTGAAGTCATTGAAAGACGAGATAAATACTTTTTACGAGTCCATTAGACATTATTCTTAACAAATATACTACCAAATCAATGCACTGATTGTTGGCCGATTCTCGAAAGAGCTCATACGCGATATTCTGCCGATTTTTATGAACCATCCTACACTGACAGAAAAATTCTATTATTATTAACTAACCGCGTCTATTTATTTATTTTTTATTTGAATTAACTAGATTTTTCGTGAAATCAAATTTTTCCTATTGCATTCCCTTATTGGAATTATTCATTTTAAATATATTTATTTATTCAAATTAAACTTGAACTAATGAACTAATGGTCTGTCCTTATTGCAACACACATATTAACCGGTTGTGGGGGTAGAGAAGGTGGAAAGAGAGGAATTATATATATAGGTTAGGTTTGAAAATTCTATAACATGTCATTCGATAACACTCTCTAATTATCACAATGATATTAACTAATTGATATAGTTTATGTGATACAAATAATGATGAGAATCCATTTGGTATCTTATGCCATATCTGCGATTCAAATGTTACAAGCACTTGGTAGCATAGGGGCAGCGTGTTTGGCTATGAGTAGTAAAGTTCAAGGTTCGAGCCCCATATGGGTGAAATATTTTCTTCGAACTAATCATTTCGAAAGACCAGGTAATGACGAATTACAATACAAAAATAATTAATTTTTTTTTTTGGCAGTGCAGGACCAATTTTGGTGATCTATATTGGGTCACAATTATCCGCCAAGACTCGGTCGTTAATCGGGCCAAGCTCGAGTGCCAATGAGGGCAATCTTGAGGGGGCTTATTGTTGGCCGATTCTCGAATGAACTCCTATGCGATGCTCGGCCGATTCTCATAAGCCATTCTAGGGCCAATATTGATTGCGAATATCGGGCCGCTCTTATCATCCAAGGCTCGGTCGAAGATCGGGCCAAGCTCGAGTGCCAATGATGGCAATCTTGAGGGGGCTTATTGTTGGCCGATTCTCGAATGAACTCCTACGCGATGCTCGGCCGATTCTCATAAGCCATTCGAGGGTCAATATTGATTGCGAATATCGGGCCGCTCTTATCATCCAAGGCTCGGTCGATGATCGGGCCAAGCTCGAGTGCCAATGTTGGCAAGCTTCCCATGTAGGGTGATCAGTAGTGGCCAATGATTGGCCGATGCTCGACGCCAAGCTTGCCAACATTGGCACTCGAGCTTGGCCCGATCATCGACCGACCCATGTAGGTTTCGCCAATCGAACCGTAACGGCCAATACTTGGACCAATGTTGGCGGGACGATAATCGATTAACCAATTGTACGCCAATGCTCGGCTGAGTATTGAATAGCCAACATTGGTTTGCTGATACGAGGCCAATGTTCGGCCAAATATAGACTCGCTAATCATTGGCTTGTCGATACGAGGCCGATGTTTGGCGAAGTATAGACTCGCCAATCATTGGTTTGCCGATACGCGGCCAATGTTCGGCCAAGTATAGACTTGTTCATTATTGGTTTATCGATATGAGTCCGATGTTTGGCGAAGTATATACTCGCCAATCATTGGTTTGCCGATGCGAGGACAATGTTCGGCCAAATATAGGCTCTCTAATCATTGGCTTATCGATACGAGGCCGATGTTTGGCGAACTATAGACTCGCCAATCATGTTTTTGCCGATACGAGGCCAATGTTCGGCTGAGTAACGCATGATCGAACCGCAATTCGTATATTGACGATTCATTGTTTCGCGTTGAAGTCATTGAGAGACGAGATAAATACTTTTTACGAGTCCACTGGACATTATTCTTAACAAATATACTACCAAATCAATGCACTCATTGTTGGCCAATTCTCGAACGAGCTCATACGCGATATTCTGCCGATTTTTATGAACCATCCTACACTGACAGAAAAATTCTATTAATATTAACTAACCGCGTCTATTTATTTTTTATTTGAACTAACTAGATTTTTCGTGAAATCAAATTTTTCCTATTGCATTCCATTGTTGGAATTATTCATTTTAAATATATTTATTTATTCAAATTAAACTTGAACTAATGAACTAATGGTCTGTCTTTATTACAACACACATATTAACGGGTTGTGGGGGTAGAGAAGGTGCGGAGAGAGGAATTATATATATAGGTTAGGTTTGAAAATTCTATAACATGGCATTCGATAACACTCTCTAATTATCACAATGATATTAACTAATTGATATAGTTTATGTGATACAAATAATGATGAGAATCCATTTGGTATCTTAAGCCATATCTGCGATTCAAATGTTACAAGCACTCGGTAGCATAGGGGCAGCGTGTTTGGCTATGAGTAGGGAAGTTCAAGGTTCGAGCCCCATATGGGTGAAATATTTTCTTCGAACTAACCATTTCAAAATACCAGAAAATACAGGTAATGACGAATTACAATACAAAAATAATTAATTTTTTTTGGCAGTGCAGGACCAATTTTGGCGATCTATATTGGGTCACAATTATCCGCCAAGATTCGGTCGATAATCGGGCCCAGCTCGAGTGCCAATGATGGCAATCTTGAGGGGACTTATTGTTGGCCGATTCTCGAATGAACTCCTACGCGATGCTCGGCCGATTCTCATAAGCCATTCTAGGGCCAATATTGATTGCGAATATCGGGCCGCTCTTATCATCCAAGGCTCGGTCTATGATCGGGCCAAGCTCGAGCGCCAATGTTGGCAAGCTTGGCGTCGAGCATCGGCCAATCATTGGCCACTACCGATCACCCTACATGGGGAGCCTTGGATGATAAGAGCGGCCCGATATTCGCAATCAATATTGGCCCTAGAATGGCTTATGAGAATCGGCCGAGCATCGCGTAGGAGTTCATTCGAGAATCGGCCAACAATAAGCCCCCTCAAGATTGCCATCATTGGCACTCGAGCTTGGCCCGATTATCGACCGAGTCTTGGCGGATAATTGTGACCCAATATAGATCCCCAAAATTGGTCCTATACTGCCAAAACAAAAAATTAATTATTTTTGTATTGTAATTCGTCATTACCTGGTCTTTCGAAATGATTAGTTCGAAGAAAACATTTCACCAATATGGGGCTCGAACCTTGAACTTCCCTACTCATAGCCAAACACGCTGCCCCTATGCTACCGAGTGCTTGTAACATTTGAATCGCAGATATGGCATAAGATACCAAATGGATTCTCATCATTATTTGTATCACATAAACTATATCAATTAGTTAATATCATTGTGATAATTAGAGAGTGTTATCGAATGACATGTTATAGAATTTTCAAACCTAACCTATATGTATAATTCCTCTCTCTCCACCTTCTCTACCCCCACAACCCGTTAATATGTGTGTTGCAATAAAGACAGACCGTTAGTTCATTAGTTCAAGTTTAATTTGAATAAATAAATATATTTAAAATGAATAATTCCAATAATGGAATGCAATAAGAAAAATTTGATTTCACGAAAAATCTAGTTAATTCAAATAAAAAATAAATAGACGCGATTAGTTAATATTAATAGAATTTTTCTGTTAGTGTAGGATGGTTCATAAAAATCGGCAGAATATCGCGTATGAGCTCGTTCGAGAATCGGCCAACAATGAGTGCATTCATTTGGTAGTATATTTGTTAAGAATAATGTCCAATGGACTCGTAAAAAGTATTTATCTCGTCTTTCAATTACTTCAACGCGAAACAATGAATCGTCAATATACGAATTGCAGTTCGATCATGCGTTACTCGGCCGAACATTGGCCTCATATCGGCAAAAACATGATTGGCGAGTCTATACTTCGCCAAACATCGACCTCGTATCGATAAGCCAATGATTAGAGAGCCTATATTTGGCCGAACATTGTCCTCGTATCGGCAAACCAATGATTGGCCAGTCTATACTTCGCCAAACATCCCCATGTAGAGATTGACCGTTGGCCCTAGGACGGGCCTTCACAGTTAGCCTTTCTAGAATATTGGGCCGTGAGTATTCGCCAATGAGGTGCCTTTGTAGAAATGATAAGACCGGCCCGATATCGGCCAACAGAGCCAACAATTATTGGGCCAATGATTTAATTCATTGTGGCGCCAATATTGGCGATTGCACTTGGCCCTACGTGGGCTCTTTTGAAGGGCCTATGTAGAAATTGACCACTGGCTCTATAATGGGTCTTCACAGTTATTCTATCTAGAAGTTAGCTCATCTAGAATATTGGGCCGTGAGTATTAACCAATAAGGTGCCTTTGTAGAAATGATAAGACCGGCCCAAAATCAGCCAACAGAGCCAACAATTATTGGGCCAATGATTTAATTGATTGTAGTGCCAATATTGGTGATTGCACTCGGCCCCATGTGGGCCCTCTTAAAGGGCCTATGTAGAAATTAACCACTGGCTCTATGATGGGCCTTCACAGTTGGTCTATCTAGAAATTAATCTATCTAGAATATTGGGCCGTGAGTCTTAACCAATAAAGTGCCTTTCTAGAAATGATAGGAACGGCCCCAAGTCGGCCAACAGAGCAAACGATTATTGGCCCGGTGATTAAATGTATTGTAGCGCCAATATTGGTGATTGCACTCGGCCGTGGGTGGGTTACTCTTCAAGGGACTTTCTCTAAATAACTTCTGCTATAAAATCTTCTAAATAGTCCTCCGCTGACACCGGTTTTGATTCACCAAACCATAATGCCACTACAAATGGTTTACATTGAAATTGTGGGTGAAATATTTGCACGAGAATAGACCAAAATCCCTGTTTGGAATTACGAAATATTGGGAACCCATCTACGTTCGCTAAAACTCGAATCGTAGGATCTTGAAATGTTTCTGGGCAAATACGTCTCCTCAAACCAATTGCGATTCCAAAAAATCGATAACTCCCTATCGATTCATGAAGAGACAACATTGGTCTAATAGGTTCGTACGTTATACGTCCGGTACCCAATAATGCAGTGGTCGTTTTTGGTACGTCTAAGCCTTCACTTCTCAACACACCAAGTATTTTTGTAATGAATTCATTATTTACTACTGCAATGTTTTCAAGACAGACTTTTTTAAGTTTCTCGCGTAAATTGAGGGGCCGCGAAACTTCATCTTCACCGTTAATTGAATCTACACTCCATCGTTGAGTACTAAAAGAACTATGGCAACTGAAATCCTCTGAAGATGACGCAACTGAAGATGACCCAACGGGAGTCAAACAATCGTATGAGGCCTCTGCTTTGACAGAGGAAAGTTGATTAATGTCGTCATTTAAAGCTGCACTTATTAGTTTAACACCACACTCACTATTAATCTCTGGATCAGAACACAAAGTATCGGAGAGCGTGGAGGTTATGTTCCAACTATTGTCTGTGCTTTGACCACTCTCAGATGAATTTAATCGTTTTCTCTTCAAAGCACGAAATTTTTTCACATAATTATACTGGGCAGACATTTTTGTAACATCGGATAAAGTATCTAAATATATTTTGGACAAAACATGCACTTTGCATATACGTAAACGATGTCTAGTCATTCACTTTAAAAACTTTTTAATTATCCTAAAAGATTTTCCAGCTGGACGAAGCAGCCCGCGCATGCGTCCTCTCTAGAGGATGCATGCATGGTATGCGTGATAAATATTTAACGTATATCGAGCCAAGATTGGCCTAAGATTCGTCCTTGTGGATAGATATTTCATGGACTAACCTTGAAATAAATTGTGATTTGCGTATATGTTAGGTTTCAAAATGGCATATTTTACTTACTTATGTTGGTTATTTACAAATGCCAATAATGGGCCAAGACTTGATTACAAAAACTGAACTACAAAATATAGACGATTAAAATATGACGTGCCAGTTATTTGCCTATTCTGGCACAATATACAGATAATGAATAACCCAAGGCTTAAATAAAATAAAAGCAGGTATGGTCTGACCGACTTAGCCAATAAAGGGCTTAGATTAATAAAATGTAATTTTCAGTATTTTAGCATTGCCAGTTTTAAAATTGGCAAATTTCGCTGAACTATCACGGCTGTTTATTGGTTTTAATAGATGGGCCCGGATAGGTTTCAGTAATGGGCTGATATTGTGCCAGTTCTCAATTCATAACGGAACAATAATGGGCCAATAGAATTGGCTTCAGCATCACCAGTTAAATTTTTTTTTAAATATTGTTTATCTATCATGACTATTTGATGAATTGAAAGATGGGCCATGATAGGTTTTAACTATGGGCCGATATTGTGTCAGTTTTCAATTTAGAACGAGACAATAATGAGCCAATGTAATAGTCAGTATTTTAGCATTGCCAGTTTTAGGATTGGCAAATTTAGTTTAACTATCACGGCTATTTATTGGTTTTAAACGATGGGCCAGGATAGGCTTTAATGATGGGCCGATATTGTGCCGGATTTCAATTTATAATGGAACAATATTGGGCCAATGGAATTGTCAGTATTTTGGCATCCCCAGTTCTTAAATTGGCAAATTTAGTTTAACTATCACGGCTGTTTATTAGTTTTTAAAGATGGGCCAGGACAGGCTTTAGGGATGGGCCGATATTGTGCCAGTTTTCAGTTTAGAGCGGCACAGTAATGGGCCAATATTATTTCTCTTTTGTTGGCTTATACGATGGACCCAATATTGGCCTGATCGTAACATTGGGCAACGCATGGCAACCTCTACATGGGTCGGCCTCATATCGATAAACCAATAATAAACAAGTCTATACTTGGCCGAACATTGGCCTCGTATTGGCAAACCAATGATTCGCCAGTCTATACTTCGCCAAACATCGGCCTTGTATCGACAAGCCAATGATTAGCGAGTCTACGTTTGTCCGAACATTGGCCGCGTATCGGCGAACCAATGATTGGCGAGTCTATACTTCGCCAAACATCGGCCTCGTATCGACAAGCCAATGATTAGCGAGTCTATATTTGGCCGAACATTGACCTCGTATCAGCAAACCAATGTTGGCTAGTCAATACTCAGCCGAGAATTGGCGTACAATTGGTTAATCGATCATCGTCCTGCCAACATTGGTCCAAGTATTGGCCGTTACGGCTCGATTGGCGAAACCTACATGGGTTGGCGTCGAACATCGGTCAATCATTGGCCACTACCGATCACCCTACATGGGTATCTTTTTTGCAGATTTTACGATCTCAATTAATGCATTTTTTTTCTAAAACTTTGTCTATCATCAAAAATGAAGGGTCACAACATGAAAAAAAAGTCGTTGCTCCCTAACGATGCAAACTCCAACGTCATTCTAAAAAGCTTGTTTCGTCGTTGCATATATACCACGAGCGGAGCAAATTTCAAATACGGAAGACATCGATCATTTATGATATTCTGCGATGACCGGTTACGAGCAAGCTTGACAATCGAGGAAATTCTGCAGGGTGACGAGAGTAAGCGATGATAAGATTGCCCACAGGCCCCAAAAGTTCGCAGTTAAAAAAGTTTGTTTGATTAAACTACGATCTATTGAATTAAATTCTTTTTTCGCTGCCTCACAACCTACTATGATTACATTCGTTTCAAATATATTTTTTCATTTGTTTCCAGCATTCTTCGATGTGGAGAATGCAACAAATACGTCTTCGATGAAAATACATTGTTGACTCGGTTGTATGCTCACACAGAGTACAAAATGCTTGCAGAGAGAAACCTCGAGCCCTGCGCCACACTCCGGCCACGGAGCTTACTACTGTATCTATGAACATGGTAGTTAATTTAAAAAAATAAAAATACACCTATTTACTCTACAAGACTCAATCTTTTCTTTGTTAAATAGAACCAAATACAAAAAGCGTTAAAAGCAAAATTGAATTGCAATCGAAAAAAAAAAAAAATCAATAAATATAGTTGAAATAAATCTCCGAAATAGTAGAATGAAATTTAAAAAACATTGATTTACGAACATTTTCGTTAATTAGAATACATTTTTTTTGTCTATACACATGCGCACATCCGTTCGTTCCGTTGTGAGAATACGCAATGTTACGAATTTTCCTTCAATGTCAATAACTCGTGAAATGAGTCACGGAAACGAGAAAGCGGGCCTCGAACCAGGTGAGAAGTTTGTTTAGCCAAACTCGGGCCCTGTGGCGGCCTGTGTGCATATGAGTGAGCGAAAAAGTCTCTTTCGACCCTCGTTGGGCCACAATTATACGAGGAGTATACGGAAAAACCGCGAGGGCGTAAAATCAGCTTAAGCTGGACGAAGAGAGAAAGAAAGAGGGGGGAGAGAGAGGGGGGAGAGAGAGAGGGGTGAGAGGGAGAGAGAATGAATGAATGAATGTAATGTTTATTGCCCAGTGTTGAACAAATAAAAAAGCAGCCGAGGCTGCTAAGTACAGCGTATTTTCTAATTGTAAGGTAGAGAAGGTTGTATAAAGTAAAGTTACGGAGGGTCAAGTGGAGTAAAGCTTAGATGAATGTTAAAGAAAAGCTAAATAAGTACAGAATATAAGATAATACAGAAAAAATATGGGGAGCGAAGAGAGGCTCTCTCTCAGTACGGTCGGCGACTAGTGGGTACCCGCGAGCCCAACGGAGGCGCAGGAATCCGATAGCTAAGGCCGACACCCATCACGCAGGTTGAGGCAGTTCGTCAGTTAGCGTCGAGTCAGGCGAACGGTACGAGCCGGACGCGGGTGTCGTAGGGCGTGCAGGCCTCTGACGCTATGTTTCGGGCGTGGAGTATAAGCTGATGACTTTAGGGATGTCTTCCGGAGAGTTGATGGTGTAAACGATGCCATCGTTGTCCTTTTTTGCAAACACCGTGTTGACCCTGCTCCAGATGTGTTTGAACCCAGCACCCCTGAGAGGTGCCTTAGCACTTGTGAGCAGCCTGAAGACGTGCGACGGAAGAAGCTCACTCACGTGGATGGTAAAGTCACTTGGCTGCGTCAGCAACTCGATGGTCGAGAGCAGGTTTTTGTCGAGGCTAGAGAATTTCAACTCCCCGTGCTGCCGCTTGCGAGCTAAAACGGCAGCGAAGGTAGTTTTGACGGGCGGGGGCGCGTTTGCGTTCGGTGTTAGGGTCCCCACGCTTTGACCAACCGGTTTCCTTCGGAGGAGTCGAGCGCCGACGATATCGCCGTGGTTAATCTCAACTTGGAGGGCAGCTGCTATCACCGGAATGATACCGCAGAGTACGGAATCAGTAACGTCCGAGAAGGTAAAGCCGGAAATGGTGATTTCGTTGTTTGGCAGCTGCTGGGAGAGTGATCTCTGGAGATGTAGGGTGTTGGCGTTGAATGCGGTTGTCAGTCTAGACACAGAGGAGGCGTTGCCGGTGCCGGAGGGCCCAGCCACGGCGATTTTCTGCACACGAGCTTCAAGTTTTTCGAGAGCGGCTTTCAGGTCAGTATTCTCTTTGGTAAGTCGGGCCACCTCAGTGCTCAGCGCGTCCGTTGTGGCCGTCAGCTTGCCTGTGGTAGCTTTAAGAGAAGCGACATTCGTGCTGACGCCTTCCAGCGTCATTTGCATAGCAGGGAGCACCCTCAGCATCTCGCCATGGCTAGCGAGTATCGCGGTCATGGCAGCAATTCCGTCAGAAATGCTGGCAAGGCTTGGTTTCTTAGGTGCTGGTTTTTTAAGCAGTTGGGTGTGCGTGTCGTCATCTTGCCTATCTCTTTTGCGTGAGCTGCGAGAGGAGGTAGATCCTTCAGAATCGGCAGGAGACGTGGAGCGAGATGCGCCGGGTGCCGGAGACAAGCTGTCTGTTATACCGGCGGCGTCGGAGAAGCGAGGTGGCGCCAGCTGTTTATCTTGACCCAGGTCCATAACGATGCAAAGATTCAGCAATTAAGTAATTACGCGACAGTCAGTGCGTAATTTCAGGTCGGTCACCGAAGATGGTAATTTTCTTTAAATGACCGTAATATGACCAGCCAATAGCATGTAAAGTGCCGTTGTGTCGGTTAAGTGCGCGACTTCAGATCGGCAGGCGAGAGAGGTTGGTGGCGTGATTGTTCGTAGTTTGACCGACCAATGGGAGGCCAGGTTCCTTTATGTCAGAAATCGGTGCGCCGTACTCACAAGCGAGAGAAGGAGAATGGTTGTGCGAATTGACAGATGATAAGCGTGGCGCATGCGCGTAGCTGGGGACCGGTTGTTGGTGCGCCAACGTGAGGGGTGCGGGCGGGACCACAGCCGAAAGTGAGGTTATGCAGAACCAGCAATCTTCATCGAGAAAACACTCGGGAAAGCCTCAAAGCGCCGAAAAATACGATTCGTCCGGAGGTCCAGCGGAAGGCCAAGCGTGCTTGGTCCTGCAACGAAACACGCGAGGACAAACCGCGGCAGAGAAAAGTTCAACAAAGCGAGGAGCAAAGATAGTGCGTGACAGCTGTACTCACAGAGAGAGAGAGAGAGAGAGAGAGAGAGAGAGAGAGAGAGAGAGAGAGAGAGAGAGAGAGAGAGAGAGAGAGAGAGAGAGAGAGAGAGAGAGAGAGAGAGAGAGA
>CAXFZQ010000293.1:0-23941 GCA_964007375.1 Ophion obscuratus | reverse complement strand
CTGCTTTCTCTTCAGCGTGCCCTTCGCCATCTTCTTTTTCCTTGAGAATATCTCCACCCCTCTCTCTCTCTCTTTCTTTGCCATCATCCTGATCTTCCACTTCTTCTTCTGCATCCTCTTCAACGTCCCTTCCACCATCTTCTTCCTGCTCAAGAATCATCTCTTTCTCCTTCTCTCTTCTTCATCATTCTCAACCTCCACTTCTTCTTCGGCTTCCTCTTCAGCGTCCCCTCCGCCATCTTCTTTCTCCTTGAGAATATCTCCACCCCTCTCTCTTTCTCTCTTTGCCATCATCCTGATCTTCCACTTCTTCTTCTGCATCCTCTTCAACGTCCCTTCCACCATTTTCTTCCTGCTCAAGAATCATCTCTTCCCCTTCTCTCTTCTTCATCACTCTCTTCCTCCACTTCTTCTTCTGCTTCTCTTCAGCGTCCCCTCCGCCATCTTCTTTCTCCTTGAGAATTTCTCCCCCCCCCCTCTCTTCTTCATCGTCCTCATGCACCACTTCTTCATTTTCCTCTTCAGCGTCCCCTCCGCCATCTTCTTTTTCCTCGGGAATCATCTCTCTCTCTCTGTTTGTCATCATCCTCATCCTCCATTTTTTCTTCTGCGTTCTCTTCATCCTCCCTTCCACAACCTTCTTTCTCCTGGAGAATCGTCCTTCTCTCTCTCTCTCTCTCTCTCTCTCTCTCTCCTTCTGCTCTCTTCTTGCTTCTCTTCTTCTGCTACCTCTTCATCGTCCCCGCCGCCGCCTTCTTTCTCCCCAAGAATCATCATTGCACGCGCTGGCTGACGTGAATGCGCGGTGGTTCTATTCATTCGCGAGAGCAACACGGGAGCAGGTAAGCAGCGCAGGCAGGTCGGGGATTTTCTGCGAGGGCTTACGGGGAAACGAGTAATGGCGAGTCACTCGACGGGTTTACCATCTCGAAACTTTGACCGCGGAGGAAACGCGCTCCCGAGGATTGCGCGTGGATAGATGCATGCGAAGAGAGCGAAGAGAGGTAGAGAGGAAGAGAGAAAGAGCGAGAAAGGGTCGTGGCGTAGAGCCGCGCTAGTCGTGGTAGCAGGACCAATTAGCGCCTCACGGTTAATAACGAAACTCGCTCGCGATGCTCGTTTTGCTTTTCCTCCGGATAAGAGAGGCGAGGGAGAGTTGAATGACACACACTCGCGGGCGCTCGCACCGGATGCACGCACGCAGGATTCTCCGCTGTTCTCGCGAGAGGGCCGACTCCTCGTCGTCGTTGTTTTCGCGTGGTACACGCGGTGCGAAACCCAAACCCGAAGGAATCTGCACTGGGCTGCTCTATTTACGCGCCCGAGGCTGCTGCTCCTTTGGAAACGACCAGCGTAACGCGTTGGTCCGTTGCTCACGCACCGACGGATGTTGATGGAACTGTGGAAAAAATTACTCGGGCTGGGTGGACCGTCATTGGAGGAAGGAAAGGAATTGTTTGTTGAAAAAAATGGAATAATAGGCTGTTGAAGAATTTTTTGTTCCTTGGGACTAACGAATATTAAGGGGTTACCCCCACTTGCGATTTTGAAAAAATCGATTTTTTTATTGCATTTTTTTGAAGTATAAATATCTGAGAATATGTCCTGAAAATTTCAAGTCGATCCGAACAAAATTGACTGAGATACGAGCGTTGAAAGAGAAGAATTCGTTGTGCAAACGACCGGACATTGAAACTTTAAACGCGTTTTTCTCAAAATGGCATTTCTGAAGTCGGTGACCAAGATTACTCGAACACTAATGAACCGATCTTCTTGAAATTTTGCAGGCTTATTTAATACATAAAAATGTAATCTTTAATCGTTCGATTTCTTTTTTTCGAAAAAATGGCCGTTTTACAGCCAAAAAACGGCCGTTTTTTATTCGTTAAAATCGAACCATTAACTTTGACTGTCCGCCATTTTGTGAAAAATGAATATTTTTTAAAATCCTTCGATTAAAGACTAGTTTATACTTATATTTGACTAAATCCATCCGCATTTTTTTTTTCGGCGGATCCACTTCGCCGCAATGTTGGTCACCGCAAACCGTGTATATAAAAACATTATTTCATTGACGGCCATTTGCCACTAAACAATGTAATATTTTTCAATAAAAAAATTACTGAAAGTTCTTCAAGATGTGTTCTTTAAGATGGTATATTGATCGAATAAAAAAGTTTTGTAGTTTTCTTTAAAAAAATTCATGAAAAAGGCCTTTTTTGCGCTACAAGTGGGGGGTAACGCCTTAAGAATCGGATATTTTGGTGTTTCATCTCAATATTTTGCTGGCCAGCTGCAAATGAACAATTTTGTTGATTCAAGTGTTTTATTTTTTCGGTTTATTTTTCAATCATGGTGGGTAGCGAGGGTTACGAAAGCTGCCACTGCTTTGTAAAATATACAAATATACATTTACTTGGTAGAGTGTAGATATTATTATTTTTTTGCTGATGTTTTCGTGACGTTAGTCAAACTCTGTTGTATTCAGTGTTACACAATTGTATTCTTGTGCAGCAGGAAATTGAATGGTAGCTCTTTATTTTGGAGGATGGCCCAAGTTTTTTTGGATAACAGCACGAACTGCGATTTTACGTTCGCTGGCGTCATGAGGTTACGTTCGGATGGTGCGCCTAATTCGTACCGGAAGGGTCGCCCTGAAACGTACTGCTACGATTCAAGGATAATCGTACAGTAATTTTTAGGCAGACCTTATTTTGTGTAAATACATTAATATTGTATAAAGTTATCAGACGTTTCGTATGTACAAGAAGATAAAAATGAAGTAGCTCAGCAGTTTTGTCGGAGCAATGTGCTCTCTAAACTGTGCACCAGTAGGATTGTTCCGCAATTGTACCGGTAGAATTCAGGAATAATCGCATGGTTATCTGAACAGGTCTGCTTCAAGCCTAAAAAACCGGTGAATTTTCAATATTTTTTTCCAATGCGAGTATTGCGATGGCGACGTCGGGATTTTATCCACAATTAATACATAGTGTCGCCAAGTTCGTGTGTGTGTTTTTTTTATTGAAAAATATTAATAAACAATGCAGTTATTATTTACACAAAGCGCGGCCGTTTCTGCATAGCCAATCGGGGTAGGTGGTCATGGAAAATCGGGATGATCTGAAATAAGAAGTAACAAAATCTACTTTTAATATAATAATAAAACGATCTTATAACTGGATACTTTTTTGGAAATTTTGGAAATTGCAGAAATGGACCGCTGTAGAAATGGAAGTTCCATTTCCGACCAAAAAATACCATTAGCCGTTTTTTATAAACAAATGCATAAACGTAAAAAAATGAATCCGGTCATACGATAGAAAATCTTATAAATAATGGTCAATCCGAATTTTGAGTGCATCGAACGAATAGATTACGAGATACAACCTATACCGTTTCATAAAGTAGTTTCGGGCAAAACGCAAAAAGAAAAAAAAGGCTAACATATTCGACGATTTCATCCTTCACAAAAATCGCCACAACTCAGATAATTTTTGGAATTTTTGCAAAATCATTATTGCAAATCAAATTTAAGATCCTAGACTATACAACTGAGCAGTAAAAATCGTATTCTCGAAATTTTAAACTTATGCAGAACTTTTAAGGGATAATATTCCCACCCCGTGCAGAAATTGTCGTAGGCATGCGATGTCCCATTAGATCCCTATCAGGAGGTGAGAACGAGTATGAGAATCCAATTGAATCCCTACGACATCTTCTACACCGGGTGAGAATATTGTTCTTTAAAAGGTCTGCATAAATTTGAAATTTCAAAAATACGATTTTGTCTGCTCAGTTATATAGCCTAGGGTCTCAACTCTAATTAGCAGTAAGAATTTTGTAAAAATTCCAAAAATTAGGTGAGTTGTGGCGATTTTTGTGGAGGATCAAAACGTGGAATATGCTAACCTATTTTTCTTTTTGCGTTATGAGCTAATATGAGCTGCCCCACCCCCCTTGCTTACATCCTGGGTACGCTCCTGTAGGGATCCAATGGGGCATCGCATTGGATCCCTATAAATAATTAAGCCAATTATCTGTTGCCTATTTAAGCTATTATAAAAGTCAATTATCTGTTGCGTGATTGAGCTACTATAAAAAATTGAGTCTATTACATGTAGCCTTCCCCCTCTTCCACAAAATTAGTGTGAGCAGCCCCCCCCCCCATAGGGATCCAATGGGGCATCGCATTAGATCCATATGGAGAGGGGGGCACTTCATATTAATTTTGCGGAAGAGCGGGGAGGCAACAGATAATGGACTTCATTTTTTCCGCTGGGGAGGAGGCTGCCCCCCCTCCCAATTTCCCTATGAGACTGTCCCTCCTTTCCTCACTCGAGTGGAGAACGTAACTCATCACCGCCTAGCCACAAGCTAGCAAAGTAATATTTCGAATCACCAGTAGCTAGTCGTCTTAGCGATTGACTACCCAGCCTTGTAACGCTTTGGTCCTCAAGTGACTGAATACAAGAAATTAGATGGTGACTAGATAGAAAGAAACATCTCGCGGCTGTATTATATTTCTGACCTAGCCATTACCTATTTTTTTCAGCTAGCGACTGGTAACGAAAAATTAGATGGCGATTAGATAAAAACAAATTGCGGCTATATATTTATATTTTCTTAATTTTTTTGCACATTATTTACATCATTGGACCCTTTCACGATATTCTTCGTTGTTCATTAATTAGGGTTATGATATTTGCGCTGTAAATATATTAATGGGTCAATTTTACATTATCTCAGACAAACGCTTACGCCGTAACGTGGTTTCGATCCCGGGACCTCTGGGTGATGAGTTGTGACGTTGTCCACTGAGCCAGTTCTACTTGTTTAATTTCTGAATTTTTCATCGTCTACATATGTTACACTACACAATGTCAGATTATTGGAAAATGGGTGGATTGACAAATGTAAATAACATTATTGGATCAATGACTCAATTGCCTTCGCATTGAGAGCGATAATCGCATAGAATTACATAACCTTAAATTGTATTTGCCCGACTATTTGTTCCGGCTAGTGCGGTCGCAGTTGGGAAGTGTTTGCTAGGTCATCGCAAGATACTGACTTGAGGATTGTATTCATTCGCAACGTCATCTGTAACTCAAATTGCTTAACAAACCATGAGCTAGTCGCTCGATGGAACTACACGTAGTCACATAACCACACTTTGCCATTTGTGACCAAGATCGGCTGGGCAGTGACTAGCCAAGGGGTGCACAGCCGCATAGCTGGTTAGGTCATGGCGAGATACCTACTTGAGAATTTTTGCATTCGCAACGCCATCTGTAACTCAAGTTTCTTAGCCAGCCGTAAGCCAAACGCTCGATGGAACTACATGTAGTCACATAACCACACTTTGTAATTTGTGACCAAGATCGGCTGGGCAGTGACTAGCCAAGGGGCGCACAGCCACATAGCTGGCTGGTGTTGGCTAGGTCATGGCGTCATGCCCACTTAAGAATTGTTTTCTTTTGCAAAGCAATCTGAAACTCAAGTTAGCTAGCCAGCCATGAGTCATTCGCTCGATGGAACTACACGTCGTCACATAACCTTACTTTGTCATTTGTGACCAAGATCAGCTGGGCAGTGACTAGACAAGAGCTGGATAACAAAACATTCACATTGTTACTAGCAATTATCATTGATGAAATGAATGCTTTTAATGGTGAATATAATTACAACACATGTATTAGTTTCATCCTACTCAATTATAAATATCGTTGATGAGGTGAAAAGCAAAGTAGCTTTACACAGTTCTTCAAGGCTCCACATATCAGGACATGTCCATGTCCTGGCCGCGTAGACGTTACGTGAAAATGTATCAGGTTGATAAAAAAGTTTTGTCGCAATAATTTCAATATAATTTATTTATTTATATATCTTATACAAAACATGTCTAATCAAAAATATATTCGCCATCGGTTTCTATGACACTCGACCATCTAGTTGGCAACTCATTTATTCCCTTTGCCCAAAACTGCGGCGGCTGGAACTCAAAGAAATTCGAAATATCCCTTCTGAGATCGTCGACGTTTTTGAAAGTTTTGTTTCTCAAATATGCCTTCAAATGTCTGAACAAATAGTAGTCAGATGGCGCGATGTCGGGAGAGTATGATGGATGAGAAACGGTATTCCAGTGAAGCTCAGTGATTGTTTTGTGGGTTTCCTTTGCGGCATGGGGTCTCGCGTTGTCGTGGAGAAGGTGCACAGTCGCGCGTCTTGGCCGTTTTTTTTCTTATAGCTTTTGCCAATTCCTGGAGATTCTCGATGTATCGTGTAGAGGAGATCGTCTTACCTACAGGGAGAAAATTGTGAAACAGCATTCCCTTTGCGTCCCAGAAACAGCACAACAAAATCTTTTGTGAGTGACGATCAGATTACGGTTGGTGTGGCGGTTTTTCCTCCGATAGGAAGCCAGTAGGCTAAACGCGTTCTGTTATCATACAAGACCCAGCTTTCATCTCCCGTCACAAGATCTTCTAAAAACTCCTTGCGATGGTGGCGAAGCAGGAGAGACTGGCAGATGGTCACGCGACAGTTCTTATTGTCGCCGATGAGACGGTGTGGTATCCATTGAGCTAGAACCTTCCTGTATCCCAAGTTGTGTAAGTGATTGACTATTGACGGTTGGGTGCAGCCAAGTTCTCTTGTTAGCTTGTGCGTACTTCCTTCCGGTTTTTCTTTGATACAGCGGAGTAATGCTTCATCATCGATGGTCGACGGTCGTCCGGAACGTTCCTTATCTTCAAGGCTTGTGTCTCCAGATTTAAAACGATTGAACCAACGCTGGACTGTTCGATGAGAAACTACGTTCTCGCTGAATGCATCCTGTATATTTTTAGCAATTGTGCTTGCGTTCGTGCCGCGCCGCCACTCGTAAAAAATGATCGCTCGAAGTTGCTCCTGCAAGATCGAAGTGATTTCTGTCCACTAGAACGCGCGCTCGCCCTTTTATACCCTGTCACGCGGAAGAGTAGAAAACATTCTAGAATATTCTCGACATAGCTCGATGTCATATTGCGTCAATACGTAAGAAGACATTTCTTTAAATTTTTGCCACAAAACTTTTTGATCAACCTGATACTAGTTCGCAATGTATCGACCAGAAGCTTGTACTATCCAAACATAGAGGGTAAGTCGTAAAAAATGATTTAGCGATCTTCCTGATTCGTTCCATGGGAGGGCCCGGTCAGGTAAATCAGACAAGGCAAGTCTGGTCAGAGCCCGACCCAAAGTATGGAATGCCCGTTCACATTTCTGCACGGGGTGTGGTGTCCCTATCGAATCCAAGGGATGTGATAGGATCTGGGCACTGTCCAACAAATTCCTGCACGCGAATCCTTACCTTCCTCCTTCATTGAGCCTTCGCGTTGTACAAGATGTGCAAATCCATTATCCAACAGCACCAATCATTCCCATTTACAATTAACGGTGTCGCAAATATCCACTCAAGTCCTCAGGGCATACGATTTAGGCAACTTCACCCGATATCTCAATCCCGCTCTATCCCCGTTATCGTGCCATAAACTTCGTCGTTGATCCATGATTGAGCAAATCACAGCGGCACTCGCGCAGCCCGGGACCCGTTTCATCAGAAGATCGCGATCGAATCGAGTCTGCGGCCGCAGCCGTAGAATCGCTGCGAGAGAGACTCGACGTGACGAATTATTCGATTTGCCACGATGATTCGGCGACCGCGACCAGCTGGGCACCGTTATCGTCTATCCGCGGCTTACGGACTCGATCTCCCAAGCCCGGAATTTCTTCCCCGATGTAAATACCATCGAGCCACGTATCTACGTATATACGAATCGTGTCATCGCCCGATTTAAGACGTACACTCATTTCCACCTCATACTATCGGTGTGTTTCATCGTGCTTGTAAGCATACCGCCGCATTCCGCCACTTCGAGGATGACCGACGTCATCCTCGCGCGGTTAGAAGGGTTTTTGCTTCCATCCTTTTAGAATACACGTTTGTAACAGAGTATACGTATATGTATTTCGAAATTTCATCGAAAGAACCACAGGTGGGTGACGTCACGTGCCGATCGGTACTTGATTCACGCCAGCGGGGTATCAGCCGTTTGCAATGTTAGACAGAGAAAGAGAAATGGACAGAGAGAGAGAGAGAGAGAGGAGAGATTCATTTGATTGATTTAATTTATTATGCCCCAGTACAACTTTTGGACAAACGAAAGAACATTTTGTGAGTGAATCATAGTGATGTCAATATGACAGGAGATTAAGGGGTCAGGCAACTGTAGAAATTTCAAAAAATCAATTTTTTTGTTAAAAGATGCCTTAATATCTTAAAAATGACATATTTAAAGGATTAAGGTGGGAAAAATGTCTAAATACTTCTATTTAGAATTTTGGCGCAGCCCCTCAGTCTGATGCAATCCGTACCGAAAACTTTTAACGCGTTTTTCTCGAAACTACATTTTCCACGGCCGGACTCATAACTCGAACAAATCTTGACCGATTGACTTGAAATTTTAACTGTATATTCGCAATTACATTCTGCATAAAAGTACATAGGATTTTTACGATATATTACATAGTTTTTTTTATAAACAATTTTCGGACAATGTTTTTTTTTGATAATTTTGAACTTTTGTTTCAAAAACGCGCTGTTCTTGCAAAAATCGATGTATCAAAAAAATCCTACGCAGTTTTGTAGCTTTTCACATGTATAATCGACGAAACAAAATGTCATTCACTGTGAATTAAAAACTGCAGGTGCCGTTGGTCCGGTCGCGAAAAGCTGTGTGAAAAATAGAGTTTATACAGTTTATGATATGTACAAGAAAGGACCTTTTTCAGAATTTTGATTCATTCCATTGCCCCGCTACATAAAATTCCCAAAATATGCTTATTGTTCCCCCGCTACAGTGGCCTTACCCCCTTAAGTAGTTTCAATGAAGGAGATGAAAAAAAGATCATGGACTTAGAGATAGTTATGAAAACAAAAAAGTAGCAATGCCACAAACCCAAAAAATCTTAACTATTGTAACCTTGTTCGAACCGCAATATAATAACAATAAAAAAATAAGGAAAACGGAACGCAATAAAATAAAATAAAGTAGATGAGGTAAAATAAAATAGCGGTGACGCAAACGCAAAAATAATCAAAGAAACGAGAAGAGAGAGTGAGAGAGAGAGAGAGAGAGAGAGAGAGAGAGAGAGAGAGAGAGAGAGATTCATTTGTCTGATTTAATTTATTATGCCCGAATACAACTTTCGCGCAAATGAAGGATCATTTTGTGAGTGAATCGTATAGTTATGTAAATAGGACAGGAAATTAAGTAGAAATAATGGAGGAGATTAAAGAAGATCGATAGAGCTGGGGATAATTATGAAAATCCAAATAAAAATAACAAAATGTCAATACCGTAAACGCAAAAATAATCGAAGAAACAAGAGAGAGATAGATTGATTGATTGATTGATTAATTTTATTATGCCCTGGTGACACCTTAAGGCACCGGATGATGAATGCAAAAACATAGAAAACATATATAATAATGATCATAATGAATTATAATGTAATACAATAATAATATCTAGTTGTGTTGTCAAACATTAACAACAACTATAATAATAGTAATAATAATGACAATAAAGTAGTAAGATATGGTACTAATAGTACTGACGGCGGTAAAAACAGAGAGAGGGAGAGAGAGAGAGACAGAGAGAGAGAGAAAGAGAGAGAGAGCAAAGGTGAGATTGATTTGTTTGTTTTAATTCATTATGCCCCAGTACAACTTGCGAACAACCGAAGGGACATTCTGTTAGTAAATCGTAGTAATGTCAATATGACAGGAAATTAAGTAGTAATAATGAAGGCGATGAAAAAAGATCGATGGGCGAAAAAAAATCAAATCAATAAAAATAACAAAATAGCAATGCCACAAACCCTAAACATCGAAACATCTAAACAGTAACCTTGTACGAACCGCAAAATAATAATGATGAAAACAGAACGCGATACAATAAAGTAAAGTAGAAAAGATAAAAGAAAATAGCGGTGTTGCAATCGCAAAAATAATCGAAGAAACAAGAGAGAGAGAGAGAGAGAGTGCAGGAGAGAGAGAGAGAGAGAGAGAGAGAGAGAGAGAGAGAGAGAGGGAGAGATTCGTCGTTACCTAGCTTCTTCGCGATGAACCGATAGTCATCTCAAGCATCGCGCACTTTTTTTTCCCTCTTCTTCACCTTTCTTCCCCCCTTTGCTCCGTTGCCTCTTCTTTATTCGTTCGGCCAAGAGAGATGATAATCGCCTTGGGCGGAATGACTAAACGTGAGAAGAAGCAGGATCCTCTCGAGTCGAGAGACAAAGAGAGAGAAAGAAGAGAAAAGAGAGAGAGAGAGAGAGAGAGAGAGAGAGAGAGAGAGAGAGAGAGAGAGGACGAGACGCGTCTTGACTCAGGAGTCGCAAGGTGTACGTATCCGCGGGACGAGATACGAAAAATGATAATCCACAGTGCCTCGTTCAATAACGCGCATACATGCTCTCTCGTATCTTGCTCCCGTATATTCGGTGAAATTTCTCCGGATCGGACAATCGGGTCTTTTAGAATAAAACACGCACACACACACACACACACACATATATGTATGTATGTATATATATATATGTATGTATGGGTGTGTATATATATATATATATATATATATATATATATATATATATATATATATCGAGCGCTTAATCTCGTTGGAGCCATGTGGTGGACCCCCGTCCACGAAAAGGACGAGGCTTGCGCAAAGCGCGCAAAAAAGTCCGTGCGGAACGATCATCGATCCTCGTGCCACATGTGTCCAGTCGCGCGCGCGCGTTTACAACCGAATTCGCGGAATCGATTAAAGAAAACACTGTATTCGGTCCGCAAATTGATGGCCAGAATTTCTCACGCCAACATTTTTTTCCTCTCATACGTCCGTTTTTTAAACGTCTTTTTTTTCGTACGCATATGTTGTATCGCGTTTCGTTCGAAGCGCGGGGAGGTTCGCGCGCCGAGCGAGGACCCGCGTGGATGACCTTGGGCAGCCGCGCGGCCAGCGCTGGCGGAAAAAGGGCCCGGGAGCCTGGAGGCGCCGAAGATTCGGCCGTGAAAGAGGATCGGGATAATCGGCGAATTCACGATTAATCAAGGAAGGGTTGGAAGCACGGGGGATGGATTTGCATATATGCGCCGATGAAGGACCGTTGTTATTTGCGGCGTGTTTAATTGGCAATGTAAATTGTGAGATAGCGCGGGTATTTTTCTTTGGATTATGCGATCGAGAATTGAAGGAATTGACGGGAACGTGTTGTACGCAGATGTGGAAACAATATTCAGAATGTACGGTTTGGGAATATTGTTTTTTTCACTGTATTAGGTTTGTCTTAAGGGACACCACTGTAACGGGTCGAAAAATCGATTTTTCTCAAAGAATTCATTCAGGGGATAATTTTGAAAACCCTGAATTCGGGGAGTTTAATTTTTTAGAATTTTTTATTATAAAACTTTAAATAGAACGATTTTTGTTCAGAATTAATTGGGAGAATAATTTCGAAAAACTTTAATTGGGAGATTTAGTTTATTAGGAATTTTTATTATGGATTCAAGAATGTGTGAAAAAAAATTGAAGCTGAAATATTTAAAATTGACCAAGTTACCGACGATTTGAAGAGAGCGGTGCATCGATTTACGTATAGTGAAACTTTCAATCGCGTTTTTCTCGGAAGGACTTTTTTGACGTGGCCGGAATCATCACTCTAGCTATAAATGAACGATTTTAAATTTTCAAAAAATCAATATTTCCGTAATTGCAGTAGCTATCGTTGTTTGTGGTCGTTATGTTTTCTGAAATTTAGTATTTTTTAAGCCGCCGAAAATAACTAAAAATGTGGTTAAAATTACACTTTTTTTTAACATCTGAGATCTGGTGGAATGTTTTTTTTTTTTTTTTTTTTTTTTTTTTTTTTTTTTTTTTTTTTTTTTTTTCGAAAAATGGCTACGTATAATGAGAACAATATTTATGTTTTTTTTAACTTTTTTTTCAGACCAGCGATTATCCAGTTATCGATCCGGCCGTTGGATCACATTTTTAATACATTTTATACGTTGCTAATCTGTAATTTTTTAAAATAAAAAATCACACGAATTAAGTTCAATGTATGCTTGACACCATACCTTTCACCACCTTCCATACCATCCTTCACACCATACCTTCCTAATTCACAGCAAAAAAAATCATTCACGGAGTGGACGAAAATGATTAGTGTTATTGGTAAATGTGTGTATTGTTTTTTTTTTTTTTTTCATTAAGCGATCTCTAATTAAATACATTGTTGACAGGAGTATATTGTACGGAGATTTTTTTTTTAATATTCAAAAGCTACGGGTTAAGGTAGTCCTATTGCTTCACACTAGTCATACCACTTATCCTACTTGAGACTTGTACAATATGTACAATTGATATGTACCTACTTGAGACTTGTACAATGGCCACGACTGGTAAAAAGCGTGGAAAATTTGTGTCGGCGAAATATGTCGGTTAAAAATGAAATATGTGTGGAAATTCGAGTGAGTGAAATGAGGTTAGGACTACAGTCAGCTGTTGCCTTGCTGTCACGTCTCTTTATCGTAGCAAGTGGTAATAAATCCAATACCGGAAGTTGAAATTAAACTTGATATTACATGAAAATTAGGCCAATAAGCGTAATTTTTCCTGAGAGCACTGGATTACTACAAGTGTTAAGTATGCCAATCTGATTATTTTTAAGAATCTGACGAATTCCCACTACTATATACCCCTTTGTAGTGGCCGGAAATTGGGGTTTTGTATGTCGTCTCGGGATTCCTTCACAAAAATACGCAATTTTCATATTTATTTTCTCTGTAATTAGGTCGATAAACGACCCTGAAATTTTACAGTGACAATTGTGAATATGTTTAGTGAAGCTCAAAAAAAAATTATAAAAATCCTATGGATTCATGCCTGCAATTAAAAAAAAAATCGTTCATCCTTCCAAAATTCAGTTGGTTTAAGACAGGATTCTACTTTGAAACCATGAAAAAAACGTTATTTTCGTGAATTTTTTCTGAGAATACTATTAAAGATATCGATATGGGGTTTAAACTGTTCAATAAATACACTCTTTAAGTACATAAAAAAAAATTTTAAATGTATTTTATTCATTTTTTGTACACGTAAAATATGTTTAAAGCCACCGCCTCGAAAAGCAGGTACCGTTGCCGTGGTCGTGAAATCTTCCCGACGGATGGTCTGAAACAAAAAAATCAAATAATTTCATGTTCAGTATGTCTTCAGGAACCGACGTAACTAGAATATTTTATATACGTGCAAAATTAATAAAATGGCGGCATAAAATACGAAAAAAAATGCGTTTTTGGGTCTTTTTTTGCAATAAAAAAATAATTCTAATCAAAATTTCAAGTTGATTGTAGTTAGGTCGGTTGGTACACACATATAGAATATGTGTTCCAAATTTCATAAGGATCGGTTCAGTACTTTTTGAGTTATCACGACCACGGCACTTGAAAATGTCGTTTCGAGAAAAACGCGTTTAAAGTTCTGGTGAGTCCGGGCCGCGCGCCGGGCGGGTCACAATGACGCGCTCAGGTAGGTGCGTTCGAAAGGCGAAAAAGGATAGTTAGACTGCTTGGAACTTTATAAAATCTTGACCGAACATTCTTGAACATATTTACTTTCGAAAAATGTAAAAAAAAAATTTGTTTTTCAAAGTTTCAAAGTAGAATCCTGCCTTAACAAAATGTATCTTTAAATACGTTCAACTTGATTTTTGATTGACATAACAAAACAGTATAGTTGATGGTAAAATAGTATAGTGGTGTGAACTGTAGCTTATTTAGCATGTCTGAGCAGCTGTCAAAACAACCAAATTTCGAGACAACAAAATGCATTTTGCACATTCAACGATTCTTTTTTTTCTCAGTGTGTTGATAGAACTACCTTAAGAATACCTATTGTTCTCTGCTTCCATCAGCATTGTCCCAAATTCTTCGTAGTGATAAGTTTATCCGAATTGCAGCAAAAAAAAGTTCGCGGAGTACTCAAGACGGTGCGAAATTGTCACATGGGTAATTAATAGCCTAGTCATTGACTCCGGCACATTGATCGCGAGCCCAAAGTAAAATCAGGCTCCTCGAATTAAACGTACAGTTATATTTATATCGGACCGTTACGATTACGGGATAACCCTACCGGTGTATAGTTTCACACGAATTCCTTCTTTAAAACTACCGAACGAGTTCATGTTTCTCTTCTTCCACATATGAACTGTCTGATGTCTCTATGCAATATCAATATATTTACATACCCAAAGTTAACTCTGCCGAAAAATAACCGTACAATTATTTTTAAATCATAGCGTTACA
Organism: Ophion obscuratus; assembly: GCA_964007375.1. Taxonomy (NCBI): domain Eukaryota; kingdom Metazoa; phylum Arthropoda; class Insecta; order Hymenoptera; family Ichneumonidae; genus Ophion; species Ophion obscuratus. The sequence continues at coordinate 9,525 of CAXFZQ010000293.1, read as the reverse complement.
ATTCTGGACGGCGCATCGGATACGAATTAACCGTACCAGCCGAACGCAACGTTATTACGGCACCGAACAAAAACGCGGTTCTTGCTGTTATCCAAAAATGAGTGCCATCCTTCAAAACATGGGTTCCCAACCCGAACAAGGGGGCGTGGCGGTCCCAAAAATAAACTATGATTTTTCAGTTAGGTACATTGTTGGTGAGTATCAAAAAATATGCCTACAAAACCGAGTTAGCGATACTGCCAAGGTGGGCCCGGAGATTTAGGGAGAACATTTGAAATTCGAAGCCGGGTTGGAATTCCGAACTTTGAACGATCAGAACGCTCAAAACTACGAAATAATTTTACACGAAAGCCCAAAACTTCGAAAATCTTAATACCGTGAAAATAATTTGGCTATGGAAGTTTTAAGGCATCTGGCCACCATGTAATTTTTTTTTCATGTTTTTTTATTTTTTTAAATAAACCCTGAACTGTTAAGAACAATTTAAGCCATAGTACGTATTGCAAAACGCAAAATTGACCAAGTTACAGTTCAGTAACTTGGTAATCGTGCGGTACAGGTAAGTAGCGCATATTTACTTTCTTTTGCGATTATATGGAAACTACATTTTTTGAACTGGTACTATCGAAATATCGTAAACTATCGGTTCGATTGCTTTCAAATTTTTACACAATACTTTTAGATACATTATCTAAAATGTCAGGTAGGATTTTTACGATAACTTTTTTTTTATTATTGTTTTTGCTTATGTTTGTTTATTATTTATTTGCTTAATTATATTATTGCTTATTTGCTTAATTTGTTTATTATTTATTGTACATTTATTTGCTTATGTTTGTTTATTTATTATTGTTTTTGTTTTATTATTGTTTTTGCTCGAAAAGTTTCGGTGAAAAATACAAATTTTTTTCTTCGGCTCACCATAATTTTTTTTAATCGTCGAAAAAAAAACCGCTACGCTACATTGTAGCGACACTACTCACGAATGAGTTGATTTTTTTTTTTTGGATGTGACATGACCGGGTAACAGCTGGGACAACGACCGCGCGTATCGTGCGGAGGGCCTCCGCGGCAATGTGCACAACGGCGCCATTTTTTAATATTTCGAACGGAAATTTATTAACGTTATTCTTAAAGCCCTTTCTGATGTTGTGTAAAAAAATAAACATACTCCGGCCCATACTTTCGAGTTTATTATTATTTTTTTTTAATATACCCATTTTTCGATCGGCCAAGGTGGCCAGACGCCTTAAAGGTTTCAAAATATTCAAGAAATCAACGAATTATTTCAAGATTTTTGAAGTGAATACTTCTAATGCGACTGTATTAGGCCCCGCCCTCAGCCGCGTTGTAGCACCGGACAAGAGAATGAAGGAATAGAAGAAGAGAGGAGAGAGAGAGAATGATGCATGAGCCGTGTGAGTGCGAGTGAGAGCGAGCGAGTCAATGCAGAGAGGGGGTAGGATCGCGTGCACGCATGCGCGCCGTTCTATTCGTAGCGGTTGCCCGTGTACGTGTGAGCCCACAGCTGGCACAGCTCTGTGTGTGTGTGCGAGTTCGTACTGTGTCGTCGTGCCTCATGGCAAATTTTGTGCTATTCGTTAAACAGTGCGAATTTTTAAAGTGAATTATATTATTGTTATTTGTTGGTGCTGTTTTTGATAGTTCTTTGCGGTAGTGTATTATTTTAATGCGGGAATAAATGACAATTCCAAAAAATGGATCCCGCAGTGGATAAATCGTCGACAAACCCCCCAGCGAACGAAAGTATGTATTCTTGATATATATTTGAACGTTTTAAATAACGTTTTAAGAAACAAAAATATTCGAGCCATTCGAAGCGAGGTTATGTACGAGTAGCATGGCTCGTACATAACCTCGCATGATACACGTGCCCCGGAATGCCTCTCTATATACATTCAGTTTCAGCCTCTCTGTTGTGTCTCCAGACACACACAGATATATAAAATTTCGCAAATTAATACTCAAAAATGAATAAAAATTGAATAAAAATTGAAAAAATAATATACATAAAATAATAAAATATTAAAACAATATTCAGGGGGTTCGAGGCGAGGTTACGTACGAGTCAGCATGGCTCGTAAATAACTTGCACAATACAAAAACTTTTATATAATTTCCGCTGCCCCTTTACAAGTTTCTATTGCTGACTCCACTGACTCTCTATTCCTTCTCCGCTGAGTTTTTTTTTATTAAGAAGTGATTGTACGTCAATTTTGAAATTTGTCTAGACAATGTTATACGTTCTGCATCATTTGCAGTCAACTGTGTCAACTTTCGCTGGCACGATTTTGACGAACCTTGTAATTTCGGAACATTAAAATTAGGAATTTTAAACCGTCGGCGCATTCAATGTTCGGAATTTCAACCCGGCCCCCATGTCAAGATCATGCCAGCAAATGTCTACACAGTTGACTGTAAATGATGCAGAACGTATAACATTGTCTAGACGAATTCCAAAATTGAGGCGAAATCACTTCTTAATAAAAAAAAAAATTCTTTAAGTTATTCGTCGATTCATTGAAAATTTTTAAACTTTTAAAACTTCCATGGTCGAATTATTTTGACGGTACTTAGATTTTCGGAGTTTTGGTCTTTCGTGTAAAATTCTTTCGGAGTTTTGATATTTTGGAGTAGTATTCTTTCGAAGTTTTGAGCGTTCTGATCATAGTTCATAGTCACAGCAATATTAAAATTCGGAATTTTAAACGGTCGAAGCATTCAAAGTTCGGAATTTCAACCCGGCCCCATTTGGGGGCATGACTAGTGAATGGTTGGGAACCACTGCTTCAAAGTAAAGGGCTACCTTTCCAGTTATAACACTGAATTTAATAAGTACATGTACTTATATTGGTATATTCTCCGAGGGAGCGATAGGAAATATTGGTGGGTCTCGCTACCCAAAATGATTGACAAATGAACCGAAAAAATAAAACACTTGGATCAAGAAAATTGTTCATTCACAGCTGGCCAACGAAATATCGTGATGAAATACCAAATTATCCGAATATTCCGAATATTCCTTAGTCCCAAGGAATACCTAATTCTCAAATAATTTTTCAAAAGGTACATCAAATATGACGTATAAGAAGAATAACGTAGAAATGAAATACAGTACGTATCTGAAACTCTTCAATAATTGAAAATGACGATTGGTGCATAATTCTCGAAGTTTTTCAATAGCAGTACCTCTATTATGTTAAAGAGCTATATCAGTGTGACACTTTCAAAAAATCAATTTTTCTTTTTTCCTTTTTCGACAGTTTATAATTTCAAGAATATGAAATGAGATTAAAAAAATTTGCTGAGCTTGTAACTCAAAGAGCAATTATTCGATTGACTTGAAATTTGAACTGAGAACTCTTGAATATATCTACTCTACAATGACGTAGGATATTTTTGATTGGATGAAAATTGACGATTGGTCATTGAAAAAAACGACCATTTTATAGGCAAGAAAACAGACTTTGTTCATAACTACGTCATTTTGTTAGATTTTGATATTTTTCGAAAATCCTACGTCATTGTACAGGAAATACCTTTTAGTTTGACGACATTTTTTCCTTTTTCGGTTTCAGCTACTCAATCGGCCGGAATCATGTCAGCAGTGGAAAAACTTTTTTTGGCGCCTCCGATGGCAGCGCATAAGTCGCTTGGAGCCCAATATTTTTCTATGAAAAAATTATGGAATAAAGGTCAAATATAGCCAAATATAGTCTTAATTTTCCGAAACATTTAATTGAGTATTTTTCTATCAAAAAAATCCCGCAAATCACCCATATTTTTAGCGTTCACACTGAGATGGCCCCTTAATGTTTGGTTTCCCAATTGAACATTTGATTGGCAATAATTGAGTAATGAGCCAACTCGAATTTTCGAATTTCCGCTTTGAACTTTTATTTAATGCACGTTTGTACCACTAAGCTTTGACGTTTCATACTAGTGAATAACGGACAGGTTCGTATTGATAACACATATGTAATCACAGTACATGCATACATAGTCGAGGTAAGTAACATCAAATCATCAAAATGCAGTCACATGAAATTTTCTTCAGCGCGAGAAAATCACGTGTGATTAAGGGGAGGGTAGGGGTTTCAGCGTGAAAAAAAAACACTTTTGCGAATTTTTTTCATCTATATGGATAGAGTAAATGTATAACCTCTTGTACATTGTTAAGTCTCATTTCAAGAACATTCCGTGAAATATGTACGCGAAAATATCCACAAACAAGACGGTGACGCGTTTTTCTCGAAACCACTTTTCCAAACTCCGTGTTCACTGCCATTTGAAAACTACATGACCGATTTATTTCCAACTTGGTACACACTTTCTACATATAAAATACCTTCCCCCAGGTATTCTTCGGCTTTCGATTGATCATAAGTCTAGTCTAGAAATCGAGAAAAAAAAATAGACCTCTATTACTGTCACAAATTATCGCAACTCCTTACCCGCGTAGATATTTTGATGGGGCCCAAATCAGGGCCCGGTCAGGTTGCCTGATTGCCCTGGTAAGGCACTAATGAGGCAGCCTGAAAGTGCCCTACTAGGAAATTTAACGTTGTGCCACATATGCGCCTGACCTGGTTGCCTGATCAGGCCCCTATCAGGTTTCCTGATAAAAAAGAAATGCATATAATATTTCAAAAATCCAAAACGGAATGAACCACTTAATTCAGAGTTCCACTACAATGATTTTGTATCATAATTCGTCATTCCCTGGCCTGCTGAAATGTTTTTGTTCAAAGGAAATATTTCGCATATATAGGAATCGAACCGCGTACCTACCTACCCAAAGCTTCGCACGCTGCCCCTATGCTACCGCGTGCTTGTAACATCTTGGTCCCAGATATGGCATAAGAGACCAAATGAATTCTTATAATTATTTGTTGTATCACATAAAGTATATCAATTAGTTAATAACATTGTGACAATTCAAGAGGTTTATTGAATAACATTCTATAGATTTTCGAAACTTAATCTTATATATTGGGTTGGTACAAAAATCTTGCAACACTTTTTTGTCAATTAAAATATTTTTCCTAATAACGAAGTTCATTCATAATCGAAATCTTGCAACACTTTTTTGTCAATTAAAATATTTTTCCTAATAACGAAGTTCGAGAACATTCGAGAATAGGAAATACAAGAATGGTCTAGAACCTTCCATGCCGCAGGATATATAAGCGAGTCAGTTGTTCCGCGGAGTCAGTATGAGCAAAGATGGATCAACGTGCACTTCGAGCAATCGCATATTACGAATTCTTCCAAGGACATTCTGCAAGAGCCGCAGCCCGTAATATGTGCAGTGCGTTCAAGGCTAATGTAGTTAATTATTCAACGGTCTCCCGTTGGTATCAGCGTTTTCATTCTGGCGATACATCTTTTGAAGACAAACGTAGGTCCGGCAGGGAATCGATTGTGGACGATGAAGAACTGCGAGCACTTATAAAGGCAAAGCCTAATATGTCGTCACGAGAATTAGCCAACAAACTCAACTGCAGTCATCCTACTATCCTTCGACATTTACAAAAGATGGGATATAGGAAAGTTGTTTCGTCTTGGATACCGCACAGTCTCAGCGAATCAAACAAAGCAACACGCATGTCCATCTGTCTTTCACTCCTGCATCGTCCGCAAAGAAAGGATTTTCTTGAAGAAATAGTCACTGGGGATGAAAGCTGGGTGTTGTATGTTAATCACACGCGCAAGCGTCAGTGGTTACCGAAAGGGGAAAAACCAGAACCGACCCCTAAACCGCCCCGTGAAATGAAGAAAGTTTTACTCTGTTGTTGGTGGGATTCTGAGGGCATGCTCTATTACGAATTTCTGCCAACCAACACCACAATACAGGCAGAGATTTATTCTCCACAACTGCAAAAGGTGGCTAAAATTATGAAACAGAAAAGGCGTAAACGTCTTTAAGTTCGGCTTCTCCATGACAATGCTCGACCCCACCTCGCTAAGATGACACAAGAAACTATTTCGCAGCTAGGATGGGAAGTTCTACCACATCCACCGTATTCACCAGACTTAGCACCTACCGACTATCACCTGTTTCGAGCTTTGATGAACTATTTACGGGATAAAAAATTTGATGATCTGTCAGATCTCAAAAATACATTGGACGACTTTCTTAATTCACGATCAAAAGAATTCTGCTCTGCGGGCGTGCAAAGTCTACCAGAGCGTTGGGCAAGAGTTGTAGATGCAGAGGGAGCCTACATTACTGAATAATCGTTTATTGTTAAAATAAAATATTTTTCTTTTTTACTCGTGTTGTGTGTTGCAAGATTTTTGTACCAACCCAATATATATATATATATATATATATATATATATATATATATATATATATATATATTCCTCTCTCTCTCTCTCTCTCTCTTCGCCTTACAAAGCTGCCAAAATCTTCTAACACGCATCAGAGTTGCATAACGTTTTTTGTCGTGGCAGTCCGTAACACCTTTTTTTAATAGAATTCAGGAATGCATCGAAACTCCGAAGCTACGATGCTGTCAAATCGAAGTTTCCATGTGGAAAATAAGAGGCTATGTGCATCTATCGACTGCTGAGGAGGTTATAGGGCAAGCCTATTTATGGTCTCATCAGGAAAAGCCATAGTAGGGCCTCACCTGGGAAAGCCTGCGTAGGGCCTTATCAGGGGAAGCCTTAGTAGGGCCTATCAGGGCAAGCCTTGGTAGGGACCTATCGGGAAAAGCCTTAGTAGGATTTTACCAGGGACGGCCTTAGTAGGGCCATTTAGGTATTGCCTGATTTAGGGCCTAAATACTTCTGGCCCGATCGGGGCCGGATCAGGATGTCCGTAATAGGTGTTAACCTCAACACACCCCGATCGGGGTCTGATCCTGGTCAGGCTAACCCTAAGAAATTTCTATGCGGCTATCTCCGAAACTAAACGGTCAAAGGTTGTCATTTTTTTTTTAATCAATCCCACAATAGTACTGCGTATACGTGTGTTTTTATTTTGAAATCCTAAGATCCGTTTAGAACCCATATCGAGAAATGCGAGCAAATTCCTATCGGTTTACGTGTTAGGTATAGGAATCGCGTACAATAATACCCATATTCAATTGCAATTATCTCATGGACTTAACGGTGAAACGAATTGAATTTTTGGGCATCAGTCCATGAAGGTCATACCCAGATAGACAGTCATGATCATCAACGCCGTGCATACAGTTGATGAAGCAAATTGGAACAAATTTGAAACAGATGAACGGAGCATATTGACTACACGTCACGATGCAAAGCCGTGAACTCATTTAGTATAGTGAATGTACAAAGCATTTTGATCTCAATATGTCGTTTACAAATGCATCGTACGTTTGGAGCACGTTGAGTTCATATCGTTGTGCTAAAGTGTCCACAATTAATGTCTGCAAATTTTACGTCATATGAAAGTCATCCAATGACTTGTGTTGATGAATTCACTGGGTTAGCACTGGTAGTAGACATGCCATGCAAGCAATATGACGGCGATATGCATGTTTGTCAGTGATACATTCGATGAGCGCAATATGACGGCGATATGCATACAAATCCAGAATGATACGAATAGGCAGACACAAAGAAAGTTTGCACAATTGTTAGAGTGGCTAGGTAGGTAGCGCGCTCAGCTCTCGAATTCGAAGACGTAGGTTCAAACCGTAGGTAGGTACAAAATTTAACTAGGCAGGATGCGTTTTTTAATCCATTCATCATATAGGCACGAACATAAATAAAGCATATGTGGATATCAAAATTCTACCATTTTTTTTTAATTAACATTTTTGAATTTTTTTATTTTTCACGCTATGACACTCATATGAGCACAGCATAGTTACGTCACGCCATCCCGCTAATATGAGCTCCGTATGAGCACAGCATAGTTAGGTCACGCCATGCCGCTAATACCAGCTCCATATGCGCACAGCATAGTTACGTCACGCCATGCCGCTAATACCAGCTCCGTATGAGCACAGTATAGTTACGTCACGCCAGGCCGCCAATATGAGCTCCGTATGAGCACTACAATTTCTTCACGCTGTCGCACCCATATGAGCCCCATATGCACTCACTTATTCTTAGATATTTGTGAGCGGAATTTGCTAGTCTGATGAATTCACTGCATGCATATTCGCGTGAGAACAACTTTGCTTCATTTGGATGGATTATTGTGAATCATCGTGTGATGCAAATATGACTTCAATGGGAGCACTCATAAGGGCGGGGTAAAGTATTTAAATTTTTTTTAAATTTTTCAAATGAATGCATAATATATCAAGAATATTGTGTTAAAATTTCAAGTCGATCGGAGTAAAATTGACGAAGTTATGAGTATTTGAGCGTCTATTGCTCCATGCCGTTCTCTTCTCTTCTGCGTTTTTCAAACCGTTTTTCCGAGACTTGTCATATTTGAAGTCCGTGTGCACGATAACTCAAAATCTACTGGACCAATCGCTTTGAAATTTTGCACAGTACTTCTTCACATAATTCACCAGGTATTGTCGAGAGCTTTTTTGTTTTTTTTTTATAATTACTAATTTTTCAACAACAAATTAGCCGATTTTTTTCAGCGAAAATCGGGTTTTTGGCTCCCAAGTGCTACGAAAAATCGAAAAATCGAAAGAAAAAAAATCCTCCCGTCATTACCTCGAGAAACATCTCCTTTAACAAATGCATTTTGATTTTTTTGTTTCAAATGATTCTGTTGCAAGTTATGGTGCACACCGCAAACCAACTTTTTTTCGAGGCGCCTCCGGGGTTTAATTTTCACTCGCTTAATTTTGAATATTTTGCAATGCAAATTTAGGAGAATGTTGTTCAAACGTTACTTTATTACATGTAAATTTTTCTATAAACAAACACTATTCGTTACGCCAAAAAAAATCTTAAAAACATGCCTTTTTTCGCCGAATTAACTTTACCCCGCCGATAAGGGATACACAGCCGTAAGACATTCCATGCCGCAGTGATGATGTACATATGCCAATATGAGGTACATCCGTCTATCTAGGTATCTACACCATACTTAGATTTCAGCCAATTCCTAAGATTTCACCAAAACTACAGAACTACCTTAAGATCGAAATCCCCTAAGAGCAACATAAAGAAACTAAAGTCTCGAATAATGTATGTGATAATTGCACCTCTTTATCGTATCTCTCGATCTACTGTTCACCTAAAGTAAATTGATTAGTTCATGGTAATCTAATTTTAATCCTGAGTTTAATAACCCAGGAGAGACGGAAAGTAGACGAGGGAGAAAGGGAGAGAGTCAGAAAGCGAACGAGAGAGGGAGGAAGGGAGGGAGAAAGAGAGTGAGTGATAAAGGAAGAAAGTAGCGTTCATTACAAACTCGGCAACTGTAGTTCTCTTAATTTACTCTTCACCTAAAGTTAATTGATTAGTTAATTGAATCTACCTTTAATTCTGAGTTTATTGTCTAGCGGAGATGGAAAGTAGCAGAGTGAGATAGAGAGTCACTTCGAAAGAGAG
>CAXFZQ010000292.1:0-10653 GCA_964007375.1 Ophion obscuratus | reverse complement strand
GTACTTCCCCAAGATTCTAATCGTGAACAGGACCGAAATATGTATACATTGATTAAAAATGTTGACTGTGATTTGTACCATATTATATGATACGACCTGAATGCATATAATATTTCATAAACAGAAAATAAAATATGCAACTAATAGTTCTAGCGCGATGATTTTTTATTATAATTCGCCATTCCCTAACCTCGTGTAATGATTTATGTCGAAGAAAAAATGTCGCGGACACATGGAATCGAACCTACAACCTAGCCGCCTATTTTACGCAGGCTGCTACTACGCTACCGAGTACTTTGGCATCTTCAGCACAGATATGGCGTAAGAGACGAAAGTAATTCCGGCTGTACATCCGAATAGCTGTTACCTGCGATTTTGCACGGACCTTTCTTTATGTTATAAGTGACTGTTTAAATGAATTTTTCGAGCATCGCAATAGCATCGCGGTAGCATCGATTTGTACCATATTATATGATACGGCCTGTTGAATTCATGGTAATGTGTGTCCTACAAGAACAGGACGTGAACTACAAGAAGTGTTGAACTGATAACCTAATTTTGCAATGCAACAAACATACTATGTAACAGTTTGCGAGGCATGCGTAGTTCTTAGAACTATTAAGCTATGGATGCTCGAACTGCGAATGATTTGCATCTTCGCTATAAGTAAGCTTTACCATGATTTTTTTTTCGTATACTCGAGTAAAATAAAATAACGTATCCTCGAAAAAAAAGAATGAATATGAATTGTACAAAGTTAAAACGAATAGTAGACGTTTGACTGACCAAAACCTAACGTACAGTATACAACGTTAGTATTTCTACGCCGATTTGGTTACAGCATTGAATCAACCATATCTCCATTGTCAAGCCTTTTACAATAGTGAATAATCATTTCGGGGATAGCAGATAGTCAAATACGCCACCTAAATCGCATGTTTACCGTCCCCTCTTTCACCATGGGCGTTTGTTGTACATACCATGAACTTTTCTCTCAGTGTGGAATAAAGAATTCTTCACTATCCTGTATAGGTCTTTTGATATCGATCATTTAATAAAATTTCGATCGAGATTATTCGAGACCGTTAGAGCAATATAATACTTTTGCGGAACAGAGGACAGAGTTCATGCACAGTTGCAAACATCGCAGGCCATTCGGCGAAAATAATTGACAGCAAGTAAAAGTTAGCATCGTTCTCGAATTTCCGTGCCGAAAATTCCCGCAGGAAATGAACATTGGTTAATTTGTAACATAATCGCATCTCTGCAGGGACAAGAGCGAGCACGTGTGCCCTCGTGTCGTACAAATCGCGAACAGCCGGAATGGAAAAGAAAGAGGCTGCATTAGCATCGAGTTAGAAGTGAAGGAACGATTTAGGTGGATAATTTACAATGATAAGAAAAATCACGTGGGTCAACGGAATTGTTCATTCGTAGATGGTCAACGGATTATTGCATAAACCACTAACATACTCGAGTTATTCCGAGTATTCGTTAGTTCGATTAACTAAATAATTGATTAAATAACCTGATATATCGGTTAATCAATAAATTGCAATAAATTGCAAAATAAGTTCAATTTGTGTTGATAAATAAATTCTTTGTATCCCCCCAATGATGGAATCAGGCAGCCTCAAGGCATTTTTTTCGCAGTGCATACAAGTGAAGAATAATCGCACGCGCGTGTATTTTTATTTACTTTGAATTGTTCGTAAAGCAACCACAGCAAATGTAATAGGGCTGCTGGCATGTTCAGACCGTCCGTCTACTTCGTATTCTACGGATGTCCTTCGTCTCGTCGGGACTTTTAGCTGAAAGGTGAGAGAGTAAAACCGAATACCGTCACACGTCCGGGATGAGACTGCGTGTGTAAGTAAAGTCGGTATATATGATACTTGGGTAAACTGTAGTTCGTACATTCAAGAGAGTATACACGAAGATCGGTAAACCTATATTTAATCGGATGAGTTTCGTGTTACGAGGCCAGCCGCGACGCTTGCCTTCCTAACTCTTTGCCGATGCACCGATACGCCTCAGTGAAGCCGCCATGTCACGCGTTTGCGATGTTACCTCGAACGTAACCGATGCATATTGGTCGTCTTAGATGTTCCCTCGAAAGTGTTGCGTTTTGAAAATGTTTTCGCTTTGAAACTGTTAAAATGGCGAACAGTTGGAAAATGGACAAACAAAGTAACCGACAGTAGTTGGGTGGTTTATTTTTATATTTTCGGTTCGCGGATTCGGCGGGTTTTTTTTTTGTACCGTTGGCCTGAGCCAGTACGCGGATGGTGATCTTTCGCTAACACACAACTGGAGCTCACTAATTGTGCGGTCTCCTGTGCCGGTACAGGTTTTGGGTAACTCCGGAGGAGCTGGCCATGAGGGAGAGATGACCAATATAAATGTTTCATAAAACCGCACACTAGATTTCACCTGTTATTGCTTAAGGGGTAAGGCCACTGTAAATTTTTTGAAAAATCGATTTTTTTTTATTGGCTTAAAAAATAGTTTAAGTTTAAAATAAAAAATAGTTTAAGTTTCTCCGAAACTTCTTTTTTTAATTTTTTCCAATAAAAAACTATTCGCAAAACTTTAAACGCGTTTTTCTCGAAACATGGTTTTTCAAAATGGCACGCAGCATAACTCGAACAATTTTCATTTTTTTTACTTGAAATTTTAACCAGATGTGAACATTTACATTATCTTGAGAATGTCGATCGGAATTTTCAAGAACTTTATTTATTGATTTTTTATTAACAGAAAACTTGCCGTTTTTTTCGTCAAAAATCAATTTTTTTTTTTCAAACGCACGCCAAATCCACAAAAATTGATACTTTTTAAAATCCGATCGACATTCTCTAGCTATAGCCCTCTAGATTAATGGTTTTTTTTTGTTCTAGATTCAAAAGTGCACCAGTGGTACTGCGTGCCGCGGAGCCCTGGAAGCAAAACATGTCCCGGGAAGATAGCTGTGGAACCGCCATTTTGTTTTTTTTTACTGTAAAAAAATTTTATAATAAAGTTTAATGTATGCCCGATAACACCATTAAAAGTTTTTTTTCAAATACCTTCAATTTCGGGAGCAAAAAATTAGTGAAGAAACCTTTTTTTTTGGGCCGTTACAGTGGCCTTACCCCTTAAGGGATCGTCTCAGTGTGAAATTTTCGGAAAAATCGATTTTTTTTTGTTGCATTATCGGATAGTATACACTGTAATAAACATTCTCTCAAATTTTTTAATCGAAATTCAAATTATTACGGTCGCTACAACGTTTCTTGGAGAAAGGGAACAGAGCGAGACATCTGCCTCGCCAATCTTTAAACGCGTTTTTCACAGAATAGTGTTTTTCAAAACGGTTTCCACTCTCAAAGGAAGCGTTTTGAAGATATCTAGTTCCCCTTTGAAGAGAACATTTTTAACGTCATTCTTTATAGCGCTATGGAAGCTTTTTTTCTTTTGGAAATCTTCCTATTTTTTTTTACGAAAAACTGTCGAGAAGAAGGCCCAAATTCGATACTTTTTGTTCAAACCGCCGCCATTTCGTCAAATTTAAAAAAAAAACCCTTCCATAGCGCGATAGCGACTTTCCTACAGATTAATAATCTTTTTGAAATTTTTGTTTCAGATCAAAATTGCGGCCGCAATCGTGGAAACCGTACAGGACCTTTTTTTATTACGTGTCATTTCAACAATTTATTTGACTATTGTACATCCAATAAATAAACATAAAAAAAATCATTTTGTATTCGTCATGAATGTTTTTATTTATTAAAAAAAAACCGGACCGATTAGTTTATTTGAACATTTAAAAAAAAATCGCGAAAATCAGTGATTTTTCGGAGGGTCACACTAAGACGATCCCTTAATTCGCTTCACGCCCAGCGCAGGTGTAGTTGTACGACCAAAACATTGGCAACAAAATCTTAAATCAGTAAAATCCTTTTTAATTATTCTGTCTACTGCTATTTTTTTTAAGGTTTCATGTTTTACGTTGTGGTGATGTTGTTTTGTAAAAGTAATGGTTAATTTTGTATTTCTTGAATCGTTCACGAACAGTGCTTTGTTACAACCTCAAGATTTCGCGTGTATTGTTTCTGCTTGTTTTTAATTTAGATGTGGCCATCTCTCCCGGGAGATTAGGATAGTATCAGCTGTAACGTGTTCGAGTAATTTATTTTTTCTTTCCTCGTTTCAGATGCCTGATAAGTACAAGAGAAAATCAATTGCTCTACGAGGGAACTGGACTCGAGGATCACTAAAAGCAGCTATTAGAGCTGTAAAAAATGACGAATTGTCGGTTGGTGTGGAAACATACGAAATATTTAGGAAGACCTTAGAAAGACGATATAAGAAGAATGACAAAAAATGTTTGCGGAGAAAATTATTATTAAACTCGCCTCATCGAAGACTGGCTTCGGTGGATAGTATGTCAACTTTGGGTACACAAAAATTATACTGATTTCGATCATATTTGTTCTAGACGTGGCGGAAAGAAAAAAAAGGATTAAAAGATAAAACCAAAGAGAAAACCTAGAGCATAATGTAACTGGCCCATGTCACCTCTACTCCTATGGCCATCACACCCGGATACTCCGGGAGAGACAGCCAACCGTGATTTAAAAAAATAGTCATTTTAAAGTCGATCTGATCGGAGTTTGTTTTAATTTCGTGAATTATCTTAATAGTACAGTCGTGCTGTCGCTGAAAAAAACCCGGAATCGGAGAAAATTCGAAGAAGGCTAGTTTTTTGACAGGTGATTTTGTAGGCGCCGCGGGTGCTAAATCCAAGTTTGCCTAAAAATCGGGGTGTAGGGTTCTTCTTTAGGGGATGAAAGGAGATGGGGGTGGATTAATGCCAAATTACAACCTCTACGAGGTCGGCGCCGTAAGACAAAATGTTCAGAAAAATCCGGGCTTTAGTTTTGTTCGCAGCGCCGAAGTCGTGGAAGTTCATTTTGAGGGTGAAAAAGTGGGGTGAAATTTTGAAAAATCAGTTTCTATTCAATAACTCTTTAGAAAAAAATCGTACGTTTTTTGTTCAAATGGGAACGTTGTAGCCCTTGAAAAGACGCGTCGATCGAGTATTAGATCATCACTCTCCGATAATATCTTCACCCCCAAAAAATGGTTAAAAAACAAAACAAAAAATAGTTTATTGAATAACTCAAAAACAATCGGTTTTTCGAGTATGGTTCAAATGTACGAAATGTAGAGAATAATTTTCTCCATATTTTCGTTGCTATGGACCACCCTTGAATTTTGATTTTCCAACCCCTCTCGGGGGTTGAACATACAAAATGAAATTTTGGGAAAACTATTGACGGCACGAATTCGCCGCCGTGGAAGAATTTGTAGCTTGAACCCTCAGCTACATTTTTGTCCACAGCGCCAAACTCGTATCTCTTTAGTTTCGGTCAATAGTTTTCCCAGACTTTCATTTTGAATTTTCAACCCCTCAGATGGGTTCGAAACAGCAAAATTCAAAAATTGTGCATAGAAACGAAAATATAGAGAAAATTATTCTCTACATTTCGTACATTTGAACCATCCCCGAAAAATCGGTTGTTTTTGAGTTATTCAATAAACAATTTTTCGGTTAATTCTTCAACAATTCTTTTGCGGGTGAAGATATTATTGGAGAGGGTTGATCGAATACTCGATCGACGCGTCTTTTCCAGGGCTACAACGTTTCCATTTGAACAAAAATTGTATGAATTTGTCCTAAAGAGTTATCGAATGAAAACTGATTTTTCAAAATTTCACCCCACTTTTTCACCCCCAAAATGAACTTCCACGACTTCGGCGCTATGGACAAAAATAAAACCCGGATTTTTCTGAACATTTTGTCTCTCGGCGCCGACCTCGTGGGGGTTGTAGTTTGGCATTAAACCACCCCCATCCCCTAAAAAAACCCTAACCCCCGATTTTTAGGCAAACTTGGTTTCAGCACCCGTGGCACCTACAAAATCACCTGTCAAAAAACTAGTCTTCTTCTGATTTTTTCCGATTCCAATATACAGCGCGACTGTACTGTAAAGTTGAATGTTCAAAGTTTAATTACAAATGAAAATAGGTTAAGAAACGTCTGTACCTTTATTTTGACGGATCTTTGAAAAAACTGCCCCTACCGCAGAGTTATTATGCTCTCGTGCAAATGAGATACACCAGTGCATTAAGGGGTTAATGCACCCCCACTTGCGATTTTGAAAAATCGATTTTTTTTATTGCATTTTTTTGAAGTAAGAGTATCTGAGAATATGTCCTGAAAATTTCAAGTCGATTCGAACAAAATTGATTGAGATATGAGCGTTGAAAGAGAAGAATCCGTTGTGTAAACGACCGGAAATTGAAACTTTAAGCGCGTTTTTCTCAAAATGGCATTTCTGAAGACGGTGACCAAGATTACTCGAACACTAATGAACCGATCTTCTTGAAATTTTGCAGGCTTATTTAATACATAAAAATGTAGTCTTTAATCGTTAGATTTTTTTTTCGAAAAAAATGGCCATTTTATAGCCAAAAAACGGCCGTTTTTTTTCGTTAAAATCGAACCATTAACTTTGACTGTCCGCCATTTTGTGAAAAATGAATATTTTTTAAAATCCTTCGATTAAAGACTAGTTTATACTTATATTTGACTAAATCCATCCGCATTTTTTTTTCAGACGATCCACTTCGCCGCAATATTGGCCACCGCAAACCGTGTATATAAAAACATTATTTCATTGACGGCCATTTGCCACTAAACAATGTAATATTTTTCAATAAAAAAATTATTGAAAGTTCTTCAAGATGTGTTCTTTAAGATGGTATATTGATCGATTAAAAAAGTTTTGTAGTTTTCTTTAAAAAAATTCATGAAAAAGGCCTTTTTTGCGCTACAAGTGGGGGTAACGCCTCAAGAAAGCATGGCCGTGGGGCAACACTCTGGTGTTTTTGTCCGGATAAGTAAAAAGTAAGGTAAAGCGTGAGGTGAAAAGTGAAGGACATGTTTTTTTGAAAATGTCTCTCGTCAATGATACCTAATTTGCAACGCGTCATTTTTCAAAATGTGTATCTTGAATTGACCTTTCTTTAAAGAAGGTGGACAGTATAACTCCATCAAGAAAACAAAGTCGAGAAATCGAGGAAGGCAAGCCCGAAGGTCGTGTGAAAGTGGAAAAGTATCGAAGGATGCAACGGAGCGTGCGACAATTTATCCAAGTAATTGGCACCTTCCAGAACGAAACAGATACACGAGAAACGAAGCCAAGTGAAGCGTGTATGTTGGAAGACCATGGTGTTGGCTCGTATTTTCGGCTGCGGGGGTTTCGGGTTATACTACGTGACATTTCACTCAGTCTCGAGTGTTTACCCTGCAATTAGGCCTAGATTTGTATTTGGTTACCGCAGGCTCTTCGACGCTCCCGATACGCGTATACACAATTTGCTAGTACTTCACACCCCTCGGCCCCTATGGGCACTGGCAACAGTGTCAACCAAGAGCCCACCTTCTCGACACACGTACTATCTCCCGGGCCTGTGAGACACGCGTTGCTCTCGCTTGTACATTTGGGGGATGTTCCCTTCTCCTCTCAAATTCACCCCATATACTTTTTCGCGTACCCGCGCCGATAAGCACCGTAGAGATGTGCACTTACAAATTCCGTGTGCGGTCACTCGATGCTTCCTGAAACATTTGTGTCCTCCGTTCTAGAGCTCCGCTCGAGCTTGCACTCCGATTTCACTTGGTCGGTAGCGGCACGTGCAACGCCACGCGGCCACCCCCCCTTAATCTTCGAAAGAATAATTGAGTGATTGCAAGTTTCTCTCATAGCTCACTCACCCCCCCCCCCCTCTTTCTCTGTGTGCTTTTCGTCGTTCCCGTCGGGTTATTACGAAGGGAGGCAACGATCTTTGGCGATGCTCCATTTACGCCACCGACCGATAGGCTCACTCGAAAATATCAGGTTGATAAAAAAAGTTTTGTCGCAGAATTTTTCAAAATGTCATTTTACGTATTGACGCAATATGACATCGAGCTATGTGGAGAATATTCTAGAATTGTTTTCTACTCTTCCGCGTGACAGGGTATAAAAGGGGCGAGCGCGCCATCTAGTGGACAGAAATGGCTTCGATCTCGCAGGAGCAACTTCGAGCGATGATTTTTTTACGAGTGGCGGCGCGGCACGAACGCAAGCACAACTGCTAAAAATATACGGGATGCATACAGCGAGAAAGTAGTTTCTCATCGAACAGTCCAGCATTGGTTCAATCGTTTTGAATCTGGAGACACAAGACTTGAAGACAAGGAACGTTCCGGACGACCGTCGACCATCGATGATGAAGCGTTACTCCGCTGCATCGAAGAAAAACCGGAAGCAAGTACGCACGAGCTGGCGAGAGAACTTGGCTGCACCCAATCGTCAATAGTCAATAACTTGCACAACTTGGGACACGGGAAGGTTCTAGCTCAATGGATACCACCACCGTCTCACCGACGACAATAAGAACTGTCGCGTGACCATCTGCCAGTCTCTCCTGCTTCGCCACCATCGCAAGGAGTTTTTAGAAGATCTCGTGACGGGAGATGAAAGCTGGGTCTTGTACGATAACAGAACGCGTTTAGCCTACTGGCTTCCTATCGGAGAAAAACCGCCACACCAACCGAAATCTGATCGTCACTCACAAAAGGTTTTGTTGTGCTGTTTCTGGGACGCAAAGGGAATGCTGTTTCACAACTTTCTCCCTGTAGATAAGACGATCTCCTCTACACGATACATCGAGAATCTCCAGGAATTGGCAAAAGCTATAAGAAAAAAAACGGCCAAGACGCGCGACTGTGCACCTTCTCCACGACAACGCGAGACCCCATGTCGCAAAGGAAAGCCACAAAACAATCACTGACCTTCACTGGAATACCGTTCCTCATCCACCATACTCTCCCGACATCGCGCCATCTTACTACCATTTCTTCAGACATTTGAAGGCATATTTGAGAAACAAAACTTTCAAAAACGTCGACGATCTCAGAAGGGATACTTCAAATTTCTTTGACTTCCAGCCACCGCAGTTTTCGGCAAAGGGAATAAATGAGTTGCCAACTGGATGGTCGAGTGTCATAGAAACCGATGGCGAATATATTGTTGATTAGAAATGTTTTGTATAAGATATATAAATAAATTATATTGAAATTATTGCGACAAAACTTTTTTATCAACCTGATACTATTGATTCCGATAGATTTATAATTATTTGTAGGTCATGGAAATACTCAAAGTCGAAAAAAATGGACTTTTATTGTGAAAATAAAGAACTGTTGGCTACGTTTTGTGAAAGTACTCGCGCAATCGTTGAATTGAAAAAAAGAAAAACATTGATCTGAATCTGAGAAATTTATCCATTGGGGTGCGAGAGTCTACGAAAAGTATACGAGCTTGCAACGTCAAGTAGACACCGCCCTCGCCTTTTTTCTATCATCCCCCAAGAACACACACGCACATGCTCGTACCCTCTCTTTCTCTGCCGTCACTAGAGTGTGGCACAACATTGGGGGGTGAATCTGTATGTCGAAGAGGCCCGCGGGTAAAGCAGGGTTTGCGTGAAACCAAAAGTGTGTCGAAACGACGGGACCGTGTCGACTTTCGAGGAAAGTAAACAGAGCGCGTTTGATTTTCATAATTTAGTTTCAACCTCGAGTGCAAACTCGATTAGGAGGGGAGAGCCGAGTGAAAAAGTGCTACACTAACGTATATAGGTGTCAGGATCGTATTTAGATATACGGGAAATATCATAGATTCTAGGAAATATTTCTTATTACTCTTCGAGACGCTTCGAGACGCTTCGAAGCTGCAAAATAACCGAGCCACGGCTCGAACAATGCAGCAACTTGTAAATGGACTTTTCCCAGCGCTCCACATTTATACACCGTAATATTTGCGACCAAAACGAGGATCCCTTGTAAACGTTGAGCTCCCATGAAAAATCTCCGCTCTGTCAATCCCTCTTCGAACTTAACGGCCCACTTCTTTGAATAAGAATTTGCAGAAAGGAAAATAGTTCAAACCCGCACCGGTTGTTATACATGTATACGTTATTTAAATATAGGGGTATACCGATTGCGTACGAACATAATATGTCGAGTACGTATGGCGGAAGGACACCAAAATATAGAGATGGAAGGAAAACGCTAGCTTCGCTTCTCGCGAGAACGGATCCAGGTTTCCATGGAGACTCTTGGTGCTCTCCAGCTACCTCTCTCTCTCTCTTCCTCTCTCTTTCCCTCGCAATTCAACGTCGGTTGGTCCTGCACGGCCTGCTACCACCCTGATAAGCAGCTTACTATCGTGGCACTCTCCTCTTCACTTCTACATCCTCCTGCCCCGCCTCTTCTCTTCGTCCCTTCTTGCTACACGCAGCCATCGCTACACTGGGCTAACCCTAGGGACACTGAGAGATAGAGAGAGAGAGGAGAGAGAGAGAGAGAGAGAGGAGGGGGAGAGTGAGAAAGAGATAGCGAGGGAGGTTGAAGGAGGGGGCTATATACGAAGCTACACGTGAAGAGGTGCGGAGAATCTCGAGAGGTATATATATCTCCTCTCGATTCCCTCCTTCAGCATTTGCCACCCGCGCGACTCCCCAGCCCATCGCAACCGAACCTCTATACTTGTCTCG